>PITB01002564.1:21439-139661 GCA_004024585.1 Paradoxurus hermaphroditus | reverse complement strand
TGCCACCACCCTGAACCTGCCTGCCCCCAAGGCCAGGCCCACCAGGAACTGCCCCGGGTCAGTTAGGAGCACTTGGTGCAAGCCGGAGTCAGCTCTGTCATCCATCTCTCTGAGATATAGGCTCCCTCGTGAGCCCAGGGGGCTGATCTGCGGTGACAGACAGGCCCTCCAGCCCCCCAGATCCCTCCCCGGTACCCACCAGAGGCGGCTGCGCCCCAGGACCCCCCGCAAGTGGCCACACCCCCGGGAACCCCCTCCCGCCTTGGCACGCGACTGGACACTGCATTATCCTTAGGTAATCCCCCCTCCCTCCTCACCCCTTCGCCAGACGCCACAGCTGTCAACCCCCCTCAAATGACCCACTTTGAGGGCGCCCCGTTTCCTTCCAGCGCCTAACCAATACACATCCTGTATCAAGACAGCCTTGTTAAAACGGCCTTGTCAAGTGGGCCATCTGAAATGTCCTGTCTCTCTCTCGGGCACACGACGCCGTTTCTGCACCTAGCTCCCGGGCCACCTCCTCTCCCTGGAGAAATACCCTCCTAGGCCCCGAGAAGGCCGGGTGTGACCTCGGCTTCTGAGGAGGCCAGAAGCAGCCCATCTGAAACCAGGAAACCCGCGCTGGCCTAGTGTGTAGGGGACATTGGAGGCTGTGCCCTGGAGAGGACGGGCACTTGCGAGGGTCCCCATGCGACGCTAACCCCTAGAAGACACGTCCGCAGACCCCTCGGGGCAGGGGGAGCCCGCGCGGGAGGTAGAAGGGGACAAAAGGCAGGGGTCAGGATGTCCCTGGTCGTCCTCAGGCCCCTGTGGGCAGACTGATACCTGAGGGGCTGGTCTGGGCCTCCCCATCACCACCTACCCACTCAGCCCCTCAAGGGAGCCGCGAGAAAAGCGCATGTTTCCAAAGCTCCCCAGGTGACTCTGGTAAGCAGCCGGACTGGGTGAATAAGTGACTTGAAATTCCTACCAACTCAGAGCACACGGTTCTATGATCTAAGAATAATCGGAATCGAAGAGGACTCCAAAGTCCGATTCCACGCCGGTCCTTGGAACAGCCCAGCGGAATTGGACGGATGCATGTCGCAACCACCCAAAACCTTCCCTCTGGTTTTTCCCAGCTTCTCTGTGCTCAGAAGATGCTTGCTCCAAACTCAGACTTCACAAAGATCAAAAGATCCCCGCCTTCAGGATCCAAAGAGGCACAGACCTGGGCTGCGACACCCGACCCATCTCAGGGATAATTCCATTCGAGTTCTATGAAACAAGAAATGCATGTTTGAATTAGTACCAATATTTATTGGGGTTTAGCAAGAACCCACGCCGGTGTCTATCTCTGAGTTTTATCTGCGTGTCCCTTATAGAGTTATTAAAACACCAAAATATAATTTTAATCATCAGTGGGATTTTAATTAACGTACAATAATGATTCCCATTCAATTGGACTCCTCAGCTTCAGAAAGTAATTACTCATTCACGACACTTAATTTGAAGTGTTACCACAGATTTGTATCTCCTGAAGCCACAAGAAGTTAGATCATAATATTTCTTGTTAGAACTTATAGGGCGAGTTCACTTCAGAGACAGAGTGAAGACCAGGTTCCAAGGGAGGAGGGGAAACATTGGAAAGAGCGGGGAACCAGTTGGGTGGCCTCAGAGGAAGACGAGTGTGGTCCCGGGAGGGAGGATACCACTCTGCTCTCGCCGGCTCATCGGAGTTCAGCAGCCCGGCCCGCAGGCGCCCCGGCCCCGTGCCCGGGGGTCCTCAGTGTTGAATACTTCCAGGGATGGAGAGCTCATGACCGTAGAAAGAAAGGCAGCCTGTGTAACCTTGGAAAGTCACTCGTCCTCTCCAGACCTCCATTCTGCCACCTGCCAAGTGGGAGGAACAGAGTCTGGTCGCCCTGTCTCCGTGCCGCCACGAGTCCCAGGGAGCGGCTGGCTGGGAGCTTGTCTCCACAGACACCGGGCTATCCAGACGCTCAGAGTGTCGACGATTCACACCGAAAATGTTCTGGGGTCATAATTCCCAAGGACGGTGGCAGAGGCCACAGGGCATGGGGTCCGTGGAGGGAAGCAGACACCCCAGTGGCTGGGGCACCTCTGGATGTCAGGCCGTGGACAAGACTGCCTTCAGGACCCCCGGGGCCACCTCCACGCTCCCCGCCACACCCACCTCGGAGGCATCTCCCACTGGCTCCGTACAGTGCCCAACTCAACCACAGCCCAGGGTCAGGAAACACAGCGGCTCCAGGTGCAGATGAAAGAGAGCTGAGCCCGTGGCCCTCCCGAGGAGGGGGTTGCACCAGAGCTAAAAGACACGGCCTGCTTCCTGGTATGCCGTGAGAGACACGCGGCGTGCGCCAAGGAGAGCTGGACGGGGTGGCTGCTGCAGGGGGGCTCCGGGTAGAGAGCAGGCCATCGGGTCAACCCACGTTCCCAGCAGCCAGAGAACAGCCTCATGTTAGCTATGCTATCTCCGTCTCCAGGAAGATGACTATTTTAATGAGATACATATCACTCCACCTGCACAAAAAAATGTCCCCCACACTCACCAGAGGGGCGCCTTGCATGCTTCTGAGCAGTGGGTCTCAACCTTGGGGGTAACTTTGGCCCCTAGGGCACCTTTGGCCCCCAGGGCACGTTTGGCCATGTCTGGGAGATGTCTGGTTATGACCCTCGAAGGCGTCACTGGCGTCTACTGGTGAAGGCAGCAAGGCTGTTACACATCCTACAAACCACAGAACGAATACTTGGTCTGTCCCAAAGGTCAAGGGTGCTGAGACGGAGAAGCCCCAGTCTGCGTCTCTACCTGGCCCCCCGTTCATCAGTGAATAGAACAGGACGGCAGATATTATATATCGGCAGATATAGACGCTTGTGGTCTAATTTGACTTTACCCCGTTATTATGTCTATTCTCCAGATGAGGAAGCTGAGGCCCCTATGGTTAATTGCACGTCTCCAGTGGCCCAGATAATGGCAGAACCCGACGAATCCCCCATCCATCCGCCTCCCGAGAGCTTCAGAAGACACAGCGCCGCACCCCAAGGCCAGACGTGGAAGGCATCCCAAATACCAAGGCTCCCCCTCCGCACTGGAACTCCCAGTCCGGCTCATACTTACAGTCGTGTAAATGCGGGCACTCTCTCGTATGGCTTCAGGCTTCACTGTAAACGCAAACCTCTAGGGGTCACTATGGGTCGAACGTTCCCTTGAGAGCCGCCATGTTGAACTCCTTGGCAGTGGAACTTGGTTTCCGCTAGTTTTAACCCCCCAAGAGAAGACAAACCCGGTACGTGGAGCCAAGTATCATTGCTGACAAACCCACACCGAGAATACACGAAAAGGCCGGTCCTTGGGAGGCTCTCAGGAAGGAGCATCCCGTGAATTCCAGCAGGCGAATCTGGCCTGAGGCACAAGAACATCCTATACCGTGGATTTTCAAGGGTTGGCCCAAAACCAGGTGCCTCGGGGCATACATTTTTCTTATGTTCTTCAGTTTTGAAGAGCCCAAGCATGGAAAATAAACGTGTTCCTGAAGAACTGATTATCATTTCACTCCCTGGAAAAGTTCTCCCCACCCCGCAGACCCACAGGGCACATGGAAGGGTCCGAGCCCATGGCATGGGGTCGGAGAGCCCGGGCACACTGCGGGCGAGGAGACCCAGGCCCAGAGGGAGAAGCTGCACTCCAGGTGTTCTGTGGGCCACAAGGACCCCCAACCCCTAGGACATTCTGGAGCAAAACGGCTCCGACACAAGGTGCAGCCTAATGTATTCTTTCTGTTTGATTATTTATTCCTTTTGAGAGAGAGAAAGAGCATGAATGGGAGAGGGGCAGAGAGAGAGGGAGAGAGAGAATCCCAAGTAGGTTCTGGGCTGTCACTGCAGAGCCTGACGCAGGGCTCAAACCCCTGAATCGTGAGATAACGATCTGAGCCAAAATCAACAGTCAGACGCTTAACGGACTGAGCCACCCGGGTGTCCCCCTTCATGTATTCTTATGGGAATTTTTTTCTGGCCCAAAGCACTGAATAATATCATGGCCGATTAATGTCTCTAACTGAAGAGAGAGGGGGGCTGGAGGCAAGGATCAATTATTTCCTGTTCGCGGCAACTTCGAGACACTCTCCGGAATAATGGTGCTAAAAGGACCTCGAAGGGTGTCCGGTCCAACCCCCACTCACCCATCCTGCAGCCAGAAAGAGTGAGACCAAGACGGTAAAGTGTCTTGAGCAGATACACGGTCACGGTCAAATGCCAGGGGCCCCAAAAGGACATATTCATGCAAGTAAACCCAAGGGAAGTGACAGAGAAAGGGAAGACAGATAGTACACAGAAACCAAAGCGGAAAAACAGAGCATTGGCTGGGGAAATCCCCCTATCGCCCAAGAAAGGGATCAATAGTTTGATCAGCAAAATGATAGAAGGCAAGGAAACTCTACCATGGTGACACAGATGTGAGCAACAGGGAGTCCAGACAGTCCAGGTCAGACAGGAAGTCAGAACTAACTTGAGGACCAAGAGAAAAACAATTTCCCTGAGGTGAAGAAGATCTCTCTGTGTCATTTTCGTGTTGTCAATATTGGACAAAATTAAAGAGCCCAACGTGTCAGTGATTTTTTTTTTTTAATCTAAAGGATGAAAAAATTTTTACCCGCATCCACACTAACAAAACAATGATCTGGGACCAGAACTTTCCTCCGTATTCCCACATAACAGAACGTGTCAGAGCGTTCTCCAGAAATTAAGAAAACCATTAGTGACCCAAGCCAAGAATTCCACCCCTGCCAAGAAACCACTCATTGATGAAGCCAGGAAAAAGGAATTTCCAAAAAGTAAGGATGCTGAAGGTAGATCCCTCCGTGCCTTTGGAGGGGAAAAAGAAAATGACCTTCGAAGAAATTCTCTACATAACTAAAAGCTCTGTCAAAGTGAACGAGAGCTATGAATAATACGGATGTTAAAGATATACTATATATTTAACGTTGATGTGGGAAACAGAGGCGGAAGGAAATGGCAGAACTCGATTTCCTTATAACCTGCAGCCCATTGACAAACACTTGAGGGCTGGCAGAGTAGAGTTTCTCCAGGAACTCGCTACTACCCCTCATGCTAATGCTTTGCTAGAGGGAAAAACAACCTTAGCGTGACAACGGCTGGGCCTCCAGTGGCCTGGGAGTCTTCTTTAGCATTTGACAATCCCACTGGGAACTTCCTCTGGACTTGACCTCCCCCCAGCTCTCAAGTATATAATCAGCCTCTCCTCAGGGTCTACAGCGGAGCGTCCTGCCCGCGCGTCTTGTCTCCGTGCTTTAATAAAATCGCCTTTTTGCACCAAAGACGTCCTCAAGAATTCTTTCTTGGCCGCCGGCTCAGGACCCCAGGAACCCCACCATCATCCCAAAACTGCCTCGACATCACTGGTGAACAGGAAATGCGAATTAAAATAAAAGGGCATCCCATTTGCCTCTTAAGGGGCTGTAAGTTACTTGTTTCCTAGAGATCCAAAGTTACTTATCTGACACCTCTGAAGTCGGATGTGTTTCCAAATGGAGAAATTTTCAGATTCTAGAAAGGAACCCTCGTCAGCTCTGATCTGCATGCTTGTGTCCCACAGAGTTGCGAGCCCCGCTCGCCGCGGGCGAGTGCAAGGGCAAGTCTCCCTCCCAGAATCCCAGCCAACAGTGTGGGTACCCTGACCTCAGACCCCCATCCTGCACAGCCGTGAGAAACGAAGATCTGTTGTTTGGCCCAGGCTTTGATCGCTTGTGTCTTTTTGTGGGTTCTCCACCTAAGTTCTCTCTCGGAGACATCAGGTGGGTTGACGTCGGACGACCGAGGCTGCTCAAAGTTAAGTAAAGATCGCCATGGGGGGGGGGGGGGGGATGATCAAAAGCATGTGGCCGACTGGCTTACATACGCAGCGACTCAGAACGTGAGCTGAGCCGGCGAAATGTTGCCGTTTCCCCCTCCTGGAGGCGTGGGGTGTGAGGACACCCGCCACGGGCACCATGTGCCAAGAGGACAGAAATCTCTGTCTCCGTTTCTGCAAATCTACTTCCTTCTACAGAACACAAAAGGCAGACTTGGCTTTGATGCTGCACAGAAACCCAAAGCTTTGTCGTCAGGGCAGAAAAGATATTGACTTTCTGGTAGCGGAAGGCTTGCGTTCATCACCACGGGTGCAACGAGGGGCTGTTTTCTGAAGGTAGAAGAAAAATCTCCTCTCCTCCCTGATCAAGTTAATCTCGCTAGTGAGAGATCACCAACCCTCACACAATCCCGAAGTCAGGATGGAGTATCGGCCACACTGGCTCCCGCCTCAGTGGACCGCTGGGTGCAGGACAGAGTCCTCTATGTTCCTGTAAAATATTCCACACAAAAGAAATAATTCTAAATTCAGGCACGCCTGGATGGTTCAGTCAGATACGCGTCCGGACTCGGGCTCAGGTCGTGATCTCACGGTCCGTAGGTTCGAGCCCCGAGTCGGGCTCTGTGCTGACAGCTCAGAGCCTAGAGTCTGCTTCAGATTCTGCGTCTCCCTCCTTCTCTCTCTGCCCCTCCCTAGCTCACACTTGATCTCTCTTTTGCTCTCAAAAATAAATAAACATTAAATCATTCTAAATCCTGCCCCCTACACACACGCATCCCCTGAGAGCCTCGGGAAGCAGCAGAAAGGGAGTTTTTTGCAGATTTGTGGAGACTTTGAGACTGGCCCTCAAGGAGTGAAGGCAAAATAATGCCTTTCGGACACACAGAAGCTGAAAGAATTGAGCACCGGCAGACCTGCCCTCGGAGAACTGTTATAAGAAGCGCTCCGTTCGCGAGGAAAATGATACTAAATGAAAATCCGGATCCTCACAAAAGAATCAAGAGGCCAGAAATGGTAACTCCATGGATAAGTATAAAGATGCTTTTCTTATTCAAAACTCTTTCAAAGATAATCAACAGCTTAAAGGAAAAATAAAAATGTGTTGTGAGGTTTAGAGCATAAAAAGGAGTGCAGTGTGGAACAACAATCGCACAAAGGCCAGGGCACTGGAGATGGAAGTACACATTGCAAGTTTCTTGTACCATACATGAAATGGAATAATGTCACTTGAAGGCCATGATAAATTAAAAATGCATATTAAAAACCCTAAAGCAACAATTAAAATCACTCGACAAAAAGTTAACGCTAATGTACCAATGAAGGAGACAAAATAGAATCGTATAACATTCAAAGTATAACATCCAAAGGAAGGCAGAAAAGGAGGGGAAAGAAAACAATGAATAAACGAGACCAACAGAAAACCGATGGCAAGATGGTAGATTTAAAAGCAGCCATATCAGGGGGGCCTGGGTGGCTCAGTCGGTTGAGCGGCCGACTTGGGCTCAGGTCATGATCTCACTGTCTGTGTGTTCGAGCCCCACGTCGGGCTCTGTGATGACGTCTCAGAGCCTGGAGCCTCCTTCGGATTCTGTGTTTCCCTGTCTCTCTGCCCCTCCCCTGCTCATGCACTGTCTCTCTGTCTGTCAAAAATAAATAAACATTCAAAAAAATTTTTTTAATAAATAAATAAATAAAAGCAGCCATATCAATAGTGGCACGAAAATTAATGATCTAAACACCACAATTAAAAGGCAGAATTTGGGGGTGCCTGGGTTGCTCAGTCGGTTAAGCGTCCAACTTTGGCTCAGGTCATGATCTCACAGCTCGTGAGTTCAAGCCCCAAATCAGGCTCTGTGCTGACAGCTCAGAGCCTGGAGGCTCCTTCAGATTCTGTGTCTCCCTCTCTTTCCTCCCTTCCCCCGCTCATGCTCTGTCTCTCTCACTCTCTCTCAATAATAAATAAATATTTAAAAAGAGCAGAATTTGTCAGGTTGAATTAAAAGTAATATAAAACAACTCTGTGAAATCTCTATGCTACCTACAAAAAAAAAAAAAACTTAAATATAAAGACAGAGATAGGTTAAAAGTAAAACCATGGGGAAAAAAACATACTATATTAACACTAAACAAAGAAAGCGGATGTAGCTATATTAACTTCAGACGAAGTAGATATCAGAATAAAGTATAACAAAGGGATAACAAGGGCAATCTCATTATGAAAGGGGTTAATTCATCAAAAGGATATTCTAATCCTAAATGTTGATGCATTTAGCAACGAAATTTCAAAGTGCATGTAGCAAACTGTTAAAACTGCATAGAGAAACAGACAAATTCACAATTTTAGTTGAAAATCTCAATATCCTCGGGGCGCCTGCGTGGCTCAGTCACTTAAGCGTCCGACTTCAGCTCAGGTCTTGATCTCACGGCTCGTGAGTTCGAGCCCCACGTCGGACTCTGTGCTCACAGCTCGGAGCCTGGAGCCTGCTTCGGATTCTGTGTCTCCCTCTCTCTCTCTCTGTCTCTCTGCCCCTCCCCGGCTTGGGCTCTCTCTCTCTCTCTCAAATAAATAGTATTAAAATCATTTTTAAAAAATAACATCAAGGGGCGCCTGGGTGGCTCAGTCAGTGAAGCTAAAACTTCAGCTCCGGTCCTGATCTCGCGGTCCATGAGTTGGAGCCCCATCAGCACAGATACGGAGCCTGCTTCGGATTCTGGGTCTCCCTCTCTCTCTGCCCCTTCCCTGCTCACACTTTCTCTCTCTCTCTCTCTCTCTCAAAAATAAATAAAAATGAAAAAAAAAAAAAAAAGAAAATCTCCATATCTCTTTCTCAATACAGAACAAGTAGACAGAAAATCAGTAATAATACTTGGACACTACCAGCCAACTTGACCTGCTGACATTTACAGAGCTCTTTTACCTCGTAGCAGACTACACATTCCTTTCCAGGGCACGTGAAGCAGTCCCCGAAATGGAACCTATTCTGGGCCATCAAACAAGTCTCAACAACCCAGGTCCGAAAAGAATGCTCCCTGACCACAATGGACTTAACTTGAAAGTCGATAACATAAAGATACCTAGAGAATATATAAGGATGTAAAAATTAAGTAACATACCTCTAATAACTCATGGGTCAGAGGAGAAATCAAAAAGAAAATTAGAAAGTAGTATAAACTGAATGAAAACGAAAACAATCAAAATTTGTAGGCTGCTGTTACATAGCACTCAGGGTGAAATGTGTAACTTTAAATGCCTATATTAGAGAAGAAGAAAGAAAGTTCTCAGCTCAATAATCTCAGCTTCTGCCATGAAAAAAAAATACTTGAAAAAGAACAAATCAACCAAAATTAAGTAGACAACAACCAGAGGGGAAATCAAAGAAATAGAAAACCAATAGAAAAAAATTGATAAAACCGAAACCTGGTTCTTCGAAAAGATCCATACAATGGATGAAACTCTGGCCGGACTGATTAAGGAAAAAAGAGAAACAAATTACCAATATCAGAAATCAGAACAATGATAGCGCCACAGATTCTGCAGATATTAAAAGGATAATTAGGAAACATAATTAAAACATTTATGCCGGGGCACCTGGATGGCTCGGTCAGTTAAGTGTCCAACTTCGGCTCAGGTCATGATCTCACAGTTCGTAGGTTCAAATCCCACATCAGGTTCTAATGCTGATAGCTCAGAACCTGGAACCTTCTCTAGATTCTGTGTCTCCCTCTCTCTCTACCTCTCTACCCATCTCTGTCTCTGTCTCTGTCTCTGTCTCTCTCTCTCTCTCTCTCTCTCAAAAATAAGCATTAAAATTTTTTTAACATTAAAAAAATTTATGCCAACAGAATCAATAATTTAGATGAAATGGACAAACTACAAACTTATACACGAAGAAATATATTAACAAAATAACATTTTAAGTAGTAAAGACATTGAAATTTTCGTCACAAACTTTCCCAATAGAAATCACCAGGTCCAGAAGACTATACTTGTGAATCCTATTTGAACATTTCAGAAAGAGATCATGTCAAACTCTTCCAGAAAATAGAAAGGAAGGAAGATTTCTCAGTGCATTCTACAAAGTCCGCACAATCCTGATACCAAAATAAGATTAAGATATCACAAGAGAAGAAAACTATAGCACAATATCCCATAAAAAAAAAAAACAAATAAAAACATATAAAAACTTCTTTTTAAAAATGTTTTTAAACTTCTTTTTAAAATTGGGTTCAAACTGAATCCAATAACGTCAGGGCCAAGTGGGTTTTCTTGTGGTAATAAAAGACTGGTTTAATTTCCGAAAATCAATCAATGTCATTCATCATATTAATAAACCAAAAAATGAAAAATATACAAATGATCATCTTCATAGATATATAAAAAGCATTTGACCAAAGCAAGCATTCATTTCTGATTTCTTTTTTAATTCTCAGCAAACTAGAAATAGAAGGGAGCTTCTAATAAAAGGTGTTTTCTGGGGCGCCCGGGTGGCTCAGTCGGTTGAGCGTCTGACTTCGGCTCAGGTCGTGATCTCTCAGTCTGTGAGTTCGAGCCCCACGTCGGGCTCTGTGCTGACGGCTCAGAGCCTGGTGCCTGCTTCGGATTCTGTGTCTCCCTCTCTCTCTGCCCCTGCTCCGCTCATGCTCTGTCTCTCTCTGTCTCAAAAATAAAAAAAAAAATTTAAAAAATTTTTTAAAAAAAGGTGTTTTCCAAAAAACATGCTAGCATAATATTTGATGGTGAAACACCAAATTCTTTCAGCCCAAGATCAGGAACAAGTCATAGAAGTTTGCTCTCAGTTCTTTTCACTGTTGCGCTGGAAGTTCTAAGCAATGTAATAAGGCAAGAAAAAGAAATACAAGGAATCCAGATGAAAAAGATGTAGGACTGTTTTTATTCACAGACATGATAGTCTGTGAAGAAAATCCCACGTAATATATCATAAAAAGTGACTGCAACTAATAAATGAGTATAGCAAGGTTTCTAGATAGAATATTAATATTAAAAATCAATTAAATTTCTATATACAGGCAACTATCAGAAATCGAAATGAAAAAAACATTTATAATAGCATAGAGAAATAAGAAATAGTGAGGAAAAAGTCTAATAAAAGATGCATAAGGCCCAAGCACAGAAAACTACAAAATACTGCTGATAAAAATTCTGAACGAGAGGCACCTAGGTGGCTCAGTCGGTTAAGCGAACGACTTCAGCTCAGGTCATGATCTCACGGCTCGTGAGTTCGAGCCCCGCGTCGAGCTCTGTGCTGACAGCTCGGAGCCTGGAGCCTGCTTTGGATTCTGTGTCTCCCTCTCTTTCTGCCCCTCCGCTGCTCATGCTCTGTTTCTCTCTCTCTCTCTCACTCAAAAACAAAGAAACATAAAAAAAAAAAAAAAGAAAGAAAGAAACACCGACAGGTTCATTCATTAGAAACTTCCCCCTGGTGTTACACTCAGGTTGGTAATTCAGGTGAAAGGGTGGGGGCCGGGGGGGCGGGAACGCTCCTGTCCATTGTCATCTTGGGCAGCTTTACTGAGGTCTAATTGACAAGCAATAAACCACACAGGCGTAGAGAGCACATTTTGAGAAGTCTTGACATTCAAGCGTGCCCATGAAACTGTCACCACAAACCAGACAGCAAACGTATCCAACACCTCCGAACATTCTTTTAAGCCCCTCTGCGATCGCTGCCTCCTGCCCCTCCTCCTCTCTCCCCTCTCTGTCCTGGGGACTCGCTTGCATTTTCTAGAGTTTTCCTGGAATGAGCTGGTACCCTTCGTACGCTTCTAACATCTGACTTCTCTCACTCTGCGGAATTACTTAGAGAATCGCTGATGCAGTTTCCAGTAGGAGCAACTCCATTTTTACTGCTGAGGGGTACTCCGCGGGGGGGCCGTCCTGCGATTTGTTAGTCGGTTCACCTGCCGCGGACGCCCAGATCGCGCCCGGCTATGGATTATTACAGATAAAGTGGTTACGAGCCTTCATTTGCACAGGCGTCCATCTTTTTTCTTGGGTAAACACCTGGGAGCCGGATGGCTGGATCATGGATGGGAGGTGTGTGTTTAACATCGCAGTAACTTGGAGACTGTCTTCCAGAGTGATTACGCCACTTCACGTTCCCCCGAGAAGGCTGGTGGGTTCTAGGGCTCCGGAGCCTCACCCACGTTTGGTAGGGGAAGTTTTATGAAGTTTTGACATTCTATCTGATAGAGGGGTAACTCACTGCAGTTTTCAACTTACGCTCCCCAATGGCTAAGGATGCCAGACATCTTCTTCTATGTTGAGTTGCCAACCTTTTATTTGTTTTGGTAAAGCGTCTATTCAAATCTTTTGCCTATTGTTAAATTAAAGTTTTTGTTATTATTCTTGAGTTTTAAAAGCTCTTTACATATTCTGGTGTTGGTTCTTCATCGGGTATGTGGTTCGCAAATATTTTCTCCCATACCGTGACTTGACTTTTCAATTTCTTTAAAAATAATTTTTTTTTAATCTTTATTGTTGAGAGAGGCAGAGTGTGAGCAGGGGAGGAACAGAGAGAGAGGGAGACACAGAATCCTAAACAGGCTCCAGGCTCTGAGCTGTCAGCACAGAGCCTGATGTGGGGCTCGAACTCACAGATCGCAAAATCATGACCTGAGCCGAAGTCGGACACCCAACCCAAGGCACCCCTTGACTTTGCAATTTCTTAATCATGTCTTTTGAAGAGAAGTTCTTAATTTTGCTGATAATTTGATTATCTTTTTTTATTTTTTACCTTTAAGAATTGTGCTTTTGCTGTCGTACCTAAGAAACCCTGCTTAATCAAAGGTTACAAAGATTTTCTTGTATAGTGTCTTCTAAAAGCTTTACAGTTTAATGCTTTGCATTTAGGTGTATCATTTATTTTGGATTAATTTTTGTACAAACGTGAGGTATGGGTTAAAGTTCTCTTTTGTTTTTTTGTACATGACTATCTGCACTACTTTTTGAAAAGACTATCTTTCCTCCACTGAATTACCTTCACATCTTGGTTGAAGATCGATCGACTATGTTTACGTGGATTTATTTTTGGAGTCTAATGTGCTCGTCAATCTTGACACCAATACCACACTGTCTTAATTATAATAGCTTCGTAAGTCTCAAAGTCAAGTAGTATTAATCTCCCATTTATGTTGTTTTTAAAAGTTTCCCCCCCATTCTGGGCCTTTTGCACTCATATAAGAATTTTATTTTATTTTATTTTAGATTTTATTTTATTTTATTTACTTATTTTTTAATGTTTATTTATTTTGAGAGATCGAGCAGGGGAGGGGCTGAGGGAGAAAGAGAGACAGAGAGAATCCCAAACAGGTTCTGCACTGACAGCATGGAGCCTGATGTGGCCCTTCGAGTCACAGACTGTGAGATCACGACTGATCAAGAGTCAGTCACTTGACTGACTAAGCCACCCAGGTGCCCCAAGAGTTCTAGAGTCAGTATGCCAATTGCTGTGAGAAGCCTCGGTTGGATTTTGGTTGGGATTCCATTGTATCTATGGATTAATTAAGGGAGTACTGATATCTTTTTTTTTTTTTAACTTTATTTATTTGTTGAGAGAGAGAGAGAGAGAAAATCCCAAGCAGGCTCTTCACCATCAGTGCAGAGCCAGATGCAGGGCTTGAACTCATGAGCCACAAGATCATGACCTGAGCCAAAATCAAGAGTGGGATGCTTAACCCACTGAGCCCCCCAGGCACCCCAGGATAACTGATATCTTAACAAAGGTGGATATTTTGGTTCATGATTACAATAAATCACTTCTTTCGTTCAGAATTTTTTAATTTAATTTAATTTTTGAGAGACATAGAGTGAGCAAGGGGAGGGCAGAGAAAGAAGGAGCTTAACCGACTGAGCCCCCCAGGCGCCCCGAACCTGTCCATGCTTCTGCCAGTCATTCTGCAGCACGAATTGAAAAGAAGTCCTTAAAATCACCAAATACCCTTGCGACTGGCTCTGCCGTTTCCCCTGCGGTCCTGAATTTGTGTTCGGACCGTCCACCCAGACAGCTCTGGGAGTTGCTTTACAACCTGGGACTCAGACACAGGGGCAACCCAGGCTTGCACACAGCATGTGCATTGAGGTTCTGTCTGCTCACAAAGAGCAGTGTCCCTGCTTCCTCCCAAAGTCAGATTTTCAGCCCTGTCAACAGGAAAGACGGCTGTGCACAAAGTCGGTACAAAAACGCAGGCAGGTGTGCTCATGTCTTTGTCCCCACAAGGGGACTTGCATTCCTCTCTCCAAGTCTTACTTTGGGCAATGTCTAAATAATCTTTCTGATGGACTTTTTTGTTCATGCATTAGACCTATGGCCACATCTTCTATATGTTTGGGGTTGTTGTTTTTTTTTCCCAAACTACAGTAGATTCCAGGGGAGGGTTTCTGGGGGAAACACCGGCCAGCTGGAGGGTGGCAGCATCACAGAGCTACAAGGAATGTAGAGACGATGAAGAAGGCCGGTCCACACTCCTTCCAGGGGAGGCGCCCAGAGAACGGGAGGAGAGGTGGGATCTCCCCGGGGCCACACGGTCACTCGGTGGCCAAGATGGGACAGAGAAGCTTCCGTTGCCATTTAAGCGTTCAGAATCTTCTAGATAGCAAACTGGTTTTTATGGTGTACGAGGGGGTACGTGTGATATCGAACCTCAGGGATAGTGCTCAGCAGTGCTTACAAGTTGCTTGCTAACAGGAGCATGAAGTTGTATTTGTGAAGCAGCACTGGAAGGAAGGGAGGGAGGGAAGGAGGGAGGAAGGGAGGGAGGAGGAGGGAAGGGAGGGAGGGAAGGAAGGGGGGAGGGAGGGAGGAGGAGGGGAGGGAGGGAAGGAGGGAGGGAGGGAGGAAGGGAGGGATGGACAAGGTGAAGGAAAGAAAGAGGGAAGGAGGAAGGAGGGAGGGAAATAAGGAGGGTGGAGGGAGAGGGAAGGAGGGAGGGTGGAAGGAGGGAGGGAGGAAGTGAAGGAAAGAAAGAGGAAGGGAGGAAGAAGGGAGAAGGGAAGGAAGGAGGGAGGAGGAGAAGGCAGGAAGGAAGCAAGGAGCCATCGGCACGTTGACAAACTAAATAGGAGAGGAGGGGCATTTTACCCGGTCTACCTTGAGGACCAAATGGAAAGACCATGGTGATGCCAAATAGGACATTCTGAGAATGCGGCGGCTTCACTGTGCAGGTGCCAAACAACACGATGCCTTCAGAGTTGGGCGGATCTGACTACGACCCGGCCCTGAGGCTCACTGGGCTGGGATTAGGGCAGAACTTCTGGGTCCCAGGTCTGGGTTAGGCCACTGGGGCTGCCTCTCAGCACCACCTGCGATTCCCCCTGTGACTCCTCTGAACAAGATCACCACCATTGGTGGCTCATGGGTTAGATTATGTGCTAAGCTCAGTTCCCAGTTCAGAAGCTCCAGGGGGGCCAGGGCTGGTTAAGGCTGTATCCCCAGAGCCTACAGGGCTCAAGAAAGATCTGGAATGGAATCCTCTCTAAGCAGAGGCTGCAATCAGACCAGGATAATGGGTGGTGGTGGTGGTGGTGGTGGGGATGATGGCGGTGGTGGGGATGGGGATCTTTTATTGAGCATCTATTCTACACCAAACCGCTTGTAGGTGCTTCAGCTCCGATTCCTAGCAACAGAGCTTCAGAGGAAAGAGTGATCGCCTCATTCCACAGGAGGAAAAGGAGGTCCACTGTAGTGGAGTGACCGTCCCATGGCCTCACAGCTAACTAAACCCAGTTCACTGCCCTGCCCCCCACTCTCTGGAACAGGTCCTGGGTGAAGCAGGTGATCGGAGAGGCAGCCACAGCGGAGGGAATGTTCTTGCAGCCTCAGCATATCACCACCCAAGTCAGCGGGTTCCGCAGGCCTGCGCCACCCCATGAAGGCAGGTCTCCACTGACCAGCCAATCAGCTTGCAGCAGGAAGTTCCTTCGGCTACGCCTCCGCCCTTATCTCTCGGCAGTGCTGCTCGCAAGGTCAAGATCACAGCCCTTTATCAAAACATCTTCACCTCCTGGGGACACAGCCCAGCAAGCTCAGAACAGCGACTTCCTTTAGTTCCTTCCCCCTGAAGCCCCTACCACAGGCATCGCAAATTAAAACCAGAAACCCCAAACTGAAACTTGAGGGAGAGCCTTCCATGTAGGGCCTGGCCTGTATGTATATATGTGCTGAATCTTTTCCTTCTCCCTCGCCTGGTGAGCTCCTGACTGTGCTGCAGAACCCCAGCTCAAATGGCATTCACCCGGGAAGATTTCCTAATGCCCCCCAGTCCCCAGCTACCGTAGTCAGCGCGGATGCCTTGTCCGCTTGTCCCCCTGGATTGTAAGTATTTGGTTTGGTGTCTGTCTCCCCCACCGGACTACAGCCTGGAGGGTATAAACTTGCTCCTGATGGAAATGCAGGCCAACCACTCCGAATATGAGATTGAATCGCGGTTGATCAAGTGACTTGCTCTGTGACCTTGGTCAAGATTGCCTTTCTGAACGGGTTCCCGCATCTGTACAATGGAGATAAAGTAGGCCTCCCTGTCACTGCGGGAATTAATCATTCCAAGTGCTAGATATACGACAGCCACTTAACAAAGGTCCGCACCGCCCCCTCCCTCCTCCCCCTTTCCCATGCCGACGTTACAGCTAGCACGTTGGGATTCTCACTAATGTATGTTTAAAGAAATCTCTGCATGGATGGAATTAAATGACACGCTGAGGTTTTACTCATACCCGATCCCTAGAAGAATGAGGAGAATCTGACTCAGAGAGCCTCCAGCATCCTGCCAAGAAAATGGGTCCATGCAGCCAGACCCTACTGCTCTGGTTTTCTCTTCTTGGACTCACAGAAAGACTACGTTTCCCAGCATCCTTTGCAGTTATGGTAGGGCCGTGTGCCCAGGTTCTGGGCCACAGATGTGGTCTCTCTAAGCTTTAAACCACTCCACATGCCTGCCCTCCATCCCTTTCACCTCTGTGCTTGGGGCTAGAGGCAAAGGACTCTGAAATTGTGAAGCCCAGTTTCACAAGTCAATGCTGGAAAGAGCTAGCAACCCTCAGCGGGTGCTAACAAAAACGTAAATAAATAAACTTTTACTACATTAAGTCACTGAAATGTCAGGCGATTTGTTGTAGCAGCTAGTGCTGCCTATCCTGACTGAACTAGGAGACGAAAAAGATGGCATCAGCTTATCTCTCAGTCAGCAGTGGTGGGTGAAGAAACAGGTATATTACGATGGACATCTAAGTTATGCACGGCAAGCATTTTCTAAGACTGTTGTCTGTGAAATTTGGAGGCCCATGCCTCCTGAATTTATGGCTCTGGGGACAATGGCTGAAAACAGAGGGTTAGCAATCTGTGTGTATCGGAGACAGTTGGGCAACCAGGAAAACCTTATAAAGGGGTAACCTCAGAAAAGAATTACCCGACTGTGCTGGCAGTGTGGAACCTGCTTGGGATTCTCTCCCTCTCTCCCTCTCTCTCTGCCCCTCCCCTGCTCATGCTCTCTTTCCCTCAAGACAAATAAATAAAACATAAAAAAAAAAAAAAAGAATTACCCAGTTGGCAAGCAGATTGGAAGGGGAAAAGAAAGTCCAAAAATGTGGGCCCTCCCAGGTTAAAAAAAGCCAACGGCTTCTGGTCCCCAACAGAAATGGAATTTGAAAATCGGAGGGGCGAAGGCCCAGTAAATCCACCCCTTTTGGATAAAGTAACTTAAAGCAAAGATCGGATTAAGGGTGTGGCTCGGGAGGGACCTGGGGTGTGGTTACTGGTACCGAGCAAAGCAAGTTGTGCAGAAGCTTCTAAAGTTCTCGAGGGCTAGGCCTTGCCAAAGAAACCAAAAGTGAAGGTTAAAAGCCTTTCGTTATTCAAGACTTATGACATGCTTTGTTCTAGAAGAAAACATAGGGGGAAAGCTTCATGAGCTTGGGGTAAGAGATGATTTCTTAGATGCAGAAGCAAAAGTGGAATCCTAAAAGAAAAACTTGACAGACTTCCTCAAAATTATATCTTCTGCTCTTGAAGACACTGGCAAGAAACTTAACACAGAAGCCAAAGGCTGGGAGAAAATATTTGTAAATGATATTATGTCATGTAAATATTAACATAAATGTAAAGAACACTCACAACCTGAAATGAGGACACGACTCAACAGCCCAATGGACGGAAGACCTGAAGAGACGGATCACTGAGGAAGATACTCGGATGGCAAAGAGACACGTGAAAAGAAGCTCAACCTCGCGGTGGTGAGGGAAATGCAAATTACCCCCCTAAATAGAATGGCGAAAACCAAAAAGACGAAATACTGAGTGTGGACAGAAAAAGAAAGTCACTAATGCTCCCGCACTTGGCTGGGGGGATTGCAAAATAGAACAGGTGCTTTGGCGGTTGCTCGAAAAATGAAACACGCACTTGCCGTCTGACCCAGTAATTCCGCTCTGGTGTATTGACCGAAGGCAACGAAACTTTAGGTTCACATAGATGCAAATGGCGGCGGAAGCTTTGTTCAGGCTTCCAGCTCCAAACGGGAATCACCGCGCAAGCCTTCAAGGTGACATCCAGACAACGGAATACTGCTTGGCGACAAAAAATAATGAACTGTCGATTCGCACAACGACCTGGATGCACCTCAGCGCGTCGTGCTGGGCGAATGGCATCTGACTCAAAAGCTGCGTGCTCTAGGATTCCAGAGCAGATCAGCAGGGTCCAGGGGAGGTCGGCCCGAGGGGTGGACTACAAAGAATGAGGGAAATCTGGGGGGTGATGGAACTACCCTAAGTCTTAATTGTGGTGGCGCTTACATCATTATATGTGTTCACCATAACGAACATAATAGCTGTCTACTAAAAGATGAATTTTATCATACTTAAATTATACCTCAACATTTAAAATCATTTAAAAACGTTTTTTTAATGTTTATTTATATTTGAGAGAGAGAGAGAGACAGAGAGACAGAGGATGCTCAAGGGAGGGGCAGAGAGAGAAGGAGACACAGAATCGGAAGCAGGTTCCAGGCTCTGAGCTGTCAGCGCAGAGCCCAACGCGGGGCTTGAACTCGCCCGCCGCAAGATCATGACCTGAACTGAAGTCGGCCACGCAACTGACTGAGCCACCCAGGCATCCCTAGAATACTTTTTTAAAAGCTCATGGTGGGTAGCGGATATTGTTTAGCATTAAAAACACATGCACACATTGCTTTTAAGCCCCTACCTTTCCTTAAGCAAGAGGCACCCCTCAAGTCTGCACAGTCCCCAGAAAAGGCATTATCCCTCAACAGCCACTTCAGATGCGGCCAAGGAGGGGGACAGACAAGGAGGAGTCCCCCAAGTAGGTAACCAGGAGCCACAGAGATCCCCAGACCGGGGAGTTTCTCCAGAACAACAGGATCAGGCCCTAAGCAAGGACGGTCCCCAGTCCCCAGGGTAAGGCCCCTTCACAGTGTCCACAGGACCTGAGGATTTCAGACATGGTCTAAATCAGAGATGCTGGTATCTCCCCGTCATCCATTTTCCTGCCGAAAGAGTTTCTGGCCACTCCGCAGCCCCTGTCCCAGCACTGCGTGTTGGATACAAGGGGGATGTGTCACTTGTCTTTTTAGTTCACAGGTCATACCCGGAAGGGACTTGTCCAGGACCTGTCTCTTCAGATGATGATGTAAGCAAGAAATCAGCTTTTGTTTTCTTAAGCTCCTGAGAGCTGGCACAGGGTTTGTCTCTGTAACCAGTACTGTTACCTCTCCTGACCGATACACATGGCCGTATTTAAGGAAGCATGTGGTGAGCTGGGCATGAGCGCGCCTAACGCCCGAGCCAAGTCAGAAAGCCGGATGACATCCAAGGAGCTTGAGTAACTTCTGCAGGAACACAGGTGGTGTGGAAAGGGCCAGACGTCAGCGGGAGTGTGGTCAGCCGCAGCTCCTGCGTGCAGAGGTCACCTCCCTCCTGCAGCGACAGTTTGAACAGATAGACGGATCCCAGAGTGACCTGCTCTGTAAAAGCCCCTGTCCCGCTGCAGAGGAGCAGGCGTGGGGCGGTCCAGGGACAGCGGCTGGGGGGCAGGGGGGCAACTTCTGGTGGGTCTGTGGTTCGTTGACCGATCGGAGCCAAGATCCAGCTTCTGGGGAAAGTTCCCACCAGCACAAGGCAGGGCCCAGTCCGAAGGGACTAGAATGACCTGGGTTGCCAGAAAGCACCTGCAAGAGAGAAACCTGATGCCCAAACCTAAGACCCAGTTAGGAAACGAGGACCTAGGACAAGGCCAAAACCCAGAGGCCAAACGACTCACAAGGGCAGGATCGGATTAACCCCATGGAGAGGCCATTCGGAGCAAAAAGACCGGAATGCTTCTTGCTCCCAGCCCCCACCAGCCGGGTGACACTGGTCCCAGAGGCCCGCGTTGGGGTGAAGCAGGAGAGAAGGGGTGAAGTGATCTCAGTTGGAGCTCGGGAGACACGGAAGTCCGGCAGGACCTGCTGTTCAAAGTTTCTTTATCAGCGCTTTATCGTGCATGTCAAAGTTCCCGAAGTAGTAACCAGAGGTGTGAGTGCATCGGTGGGGGCTGTTTGGTAAGTGGGAAATATAAAGAGTAACGTAAGTCAAGGGAAGGGCGCCTGCGTGGCTCAGTTGGTTAAGCGCCTGACTTTGACTCAGGTCATGATCTCACGGTTTGTGAGTTCGAGCCCCGCCATCGGGCTCTCTGCTGTCAGCACAGGGCCTGCTTTGGATTCTCTCTCTCTCTGCCCCTCCCCTACTCATACACACACACACACACTTTCTTTCTTTCTCTTTATGTCTCTCAAAAGTAAATAAATAGTGGGCCGCCTGGGTGGCTCAGTCAGTTAAGCATCTGACTTCGGCTCAGGTCAGGATTTCACAGTTCATGGGTTCAAGCCCCACATCAGGTTCTGTGTTGAGAGCTCAGAGCCTGGATCTACTTCAGATTCTGTGGATCCCTCTCTCTCTCTGCCCCTCCCCTGCTCACACTCGAGCTCTCTCTCTCTCAAAAATAAATAAACATTAAAAAATTTTTAATAAAAAAATAATAATAAATAACCATTAAAATTTTTTAAATTTAAAATAAAACAAGCCAAGGGAAATATTGCTTTCAAGATATTTGAAATATGTGCAGTAGAGACCTGCAAGATAGACCAAGCGATAAATGGTTCCCTGTGACAGGACGGGAACTAAATTACGAGTTCCGTGAAAATGAGACCACGAAGCTTTCTGTGCGTGGGTCATGCCTACTGCTTAGTTCCCGAGGCGTGTGACAGGTGAGCGGTTAGTGCGAAAACAGAGGTTACAGAAAACACACTTTATTCCTTGAGTGACTTAAAGAGGGCTTCATGTCCCTACAGAGCGGTGAAGTTTGTAATGTTCATTCATGACTGTCTCACGGGGTCTTCCCACAACCCTCGGGGACAGACGTCCATTATCTCCAGGTGGCCAAAGCAGAAAGGGAGGCTAGGTATGGCGGGGTGAGCAGAAATCTGGACTCTCTAGAGCAGGGCGGTCTCCCTTCTGCAGTACCCACATTGGGGACCAGGTATCTCACAGGGGACAGGCCCGCGTACTCTAGGAAGGCTAGCGTATCCCTGGCCTCTTCCTAGTAGATGCCAGTAGCAACACCCCCATAGATGGTGAGTCTCCAGCATGTCTCCGGACATTGGCAAAAGTACCCTGAAGGGAGGGGTGGGGGGTCAACCCTCCAACCGAGGGCCGTTGCCGTAGGTGGATTAACTCACATCGGTGAGGAAGGTGCTAGGCCACAGGCCCTCATTTCAAACCCTTGGGGCCCGACGTAGCTTAGAATCCAGAAGATTCTGTATTTCAGAAAGATAAACACATAATACCGCAGTGGAGTCTGGGGCCGTCTCCTAGCATCCCAGACACTACTGTTCCTCCCACAAAACGAATGAGCATCGGCATTAAGTAGGCTAAACGAAGATTACAAACGGTCTCACATTATTTCGGGTCAGGGTTTGCCGCCAAATGAGTTTGCTATAAATCTGTAAAAGAACGAAGTTTTGGAGCTTTTTGGGTTTCAGAACTGTAGCACAGTCCGGGAGCGGCAGCCGCCCAGGGAGGTCAGGGGACCCGCGGGGTCACGTGACTGTTACCATGGACAGCGACTGCTCCCTGACCGCTGGTAGGCACGCCCCTCCGGGGCTCTCCCCGCCTCTCCTAACTGCCCCTAACCTGCCAGCCCCCACACTGGTGCGAGCAGGTCCCAGGCCCTCGGCTATGTCGCACCTGCCCCCCCCCACCCCCGGCATCCCTGGGGACCCTGCCCTGATGTCGTCGGTCGTGGTGTTATTCTACTTCGGGTTGTCTCACGCTTTCCACAAGATGTAAGGTTACAGAAGCAAAGACTAAGCAAAGAGAGAGGAAAAAAGAGGCAAAAGGGAGGTGTCTGGCAGCTGGAGTCCGGCTGGAAACCGGCTTCAGGAGCTTCCCACGCAGGTCCGACGGTGCTCTCTGACGGGGAGTCGTGACCGTGTGACGCCCCCTGCACCAGCACATGCTACCGTCACTCTGTCCCGCCGGGGAGACCCTATTCTAAAGCAAGACTTACGAGGTCAGGTCTGTTTACTCAAACATTTGTCCCCCAAAACCGAGCTGTGAAAACCATCAACCTCACCCAAGGTTGGGGACGCGGACTTGCCTCCAGCTGGAGAAGCGAGGCCTCTGCCTTTGCCACGGGGACCAATCAGAGGATGAGACAATCCGCGGGGTGCGGGCGTCCGTGGTATCTGGCCATCTGGGGGCCCCAGCTTCTCTCGGCCGGCTGCGGAGGCAAGGGAGGTTTTTTTCCAGAGCTTGGTAGAGCTCCATATGGCCGAGATCAAAGGTGTTGCTGGGTGCACGGTTCTGCTTTATTTCCAAGCACTGCTGTTAATTAGAAAACAAGATCAGAAGCAGTATTAAAATCCAATTAAATTGATATGAACAGATTGCCAAGTGATGTTCACTAATGTATAATTGAGCACCATGCAAATTTCGGTGGCTGGCTTTTGTGTTTTTCCCCCACACTCTGGAATGAATGATGAGGCTATGAAGTTTCCCTTCATTGTAAAAAACAAACAAGTTAATGCATTGATCTAGGGGGTATCGCCCCCGTGATTGATGGAAATGAGGGAAGAATAGTAAAGTGTGACTTTCGGAAGGGAGGGGCGAGTTTTCTTTGATTCGCTCTCTTTTTCCTGCCTTTGGTCCCTTATCTGTTTCTCAGGCTGGGGCTCAGGCCCAGCTTCCCATTGGCGCTCCATCTTCCACCACCCAGAGAAAGTTCCTCTGGATTTCAAGGATGGACGGGAAAGAAATGTTGGAAGTTTGAAGGCCAGCCCGGCAGATAAAACGGGATCTGTGTGCTGTAGATTTTCTCTCAAAAGGAGTCGCGTGTCTGTGCCCTTGTGTTGGCCTGATTTGGGCTCACGAGCAGAACCCCCCAGAATATAGAATCTGGGGGGAGACGGGGGAGGGAAAGCCAGTGTTGCCCACAGAGATGAGAGGGCCAGCTTCTGAATAAAAGCCAAAGAAGCAGGTAGCATAAGCATGCACCAGGAGTGGCCCGTTACTGTTGCAAATTGTTTGCTCGCTGTGGATACAGCCAGCACCTTTGGTAGCTTGTTGTCAACGCTATGGGGCGCCTGGGGGGCTCAGTCGCTTGAGCACCCAACTTCGGCTCAGGTCATGATCTTATGGTTTGTGGGTTCGAGTCCCACTTCGGGCTCTGTGCTGACAGCTGGGAGCCTGGAGCCTGCTTCGGATTCTGTGTCTCCCTCTCTCTCTGCCCCTCCCCTGCTCACACTCTCTCTCTCTCTCTCTCTCTCTCTTTCTCTCTCTCTCTCTCTCTCAAAAATAAACATTACCAAAAAAATTTTTTTAAAGAAAGAGAGAAAAAGTACCCCCAAGGAATGGAAAAAACACAAGGCGACAACAGTGTCTACATACTCGTGACATGCTTGTCGATTTGGGGTCTTGTTTTAACTCGCTAAAAAGAAAGGAAAGTCTCAAGGGCTCGCTCCCAGGATGGCAGTTGGTGAGCAAGGCAATGAAGAAGCCTCAAAGAGAGTAGGAGCCAGGCCTTGACCTTCAGGTGTCCAGGAAGAAGCAGGAAGTGTGAGCCAACAGGTAGCGTGAGACCCAGAACCCAGGTGAGCCGGCTTCTCTGCAGCCTTCCTCCCAGGCCTGAGTTCACAAAGACAACCTGCCCGCCGTGCAGCACCGGGGCCGGCGAGCCCAGCCCAGACCTCTCATTCTTCCCACAACGGTGGAAACCCTCACTGCAAAAAACCAGCTGAACTGTCACCTGTGTCCCTTCTCGAGGCTTGCACATTCCGCCAGTGCTCCGTGGCAGCCAGTAGCTTCCAGAACATGCTTACCTGATACTTGCTTTGACGACTCCCTGAACCTCCAAGCCTCGTGGGTCTGACACTCCGTGTTGGTGGGGCGCCGTGAGGGATAACCTCTGCTCACACACACGCTCCACGGTCCCGCTGGGAGCCACACACACGTTCCAAGATAAAATGACTGCGGATTTCAAGAAGGCCGGAGCAGAGCACGAAACCAAGCGGGGGGCATCCAGAGCTCGAGCCCTGTGCACCTGCCCTGGTCACGTGGCCGTGAGGCTGGCCCTGGACTTGGCGCTGCTGTCTCAGCCACTTCTCGTGGCCACGCCATCCAACCGCAGGGCCGGAGCCCTAGGGCACCCGGAAGACGGGCGTCTCTCCACGGCCGGGAAAGCCCCGCGGCTCCTGGCACTCTGCATTCCATGCCGAACACCTCGATTCTAAAAATCTATACTTCTTCCAGATGCTTGGTCATTTCAAACACTGGTTTGTACCCAGTGTCTTTCCAAACATGTTCTAAATTGATTTACCAAAATACTTTCAGTGAGATAAAAATAGATAAAAAGTTAACTCGGGTGAAGGGACCTGGCCTTTACTGGGAAGCCATTTTATTTTCAACAGTATAGACAAGACTGCATTAGAGACAGTTGGTGCCTGTTAATTATAAAATGACTATATGGAATACGCAGGGTCCCCTCCACCCCCCCGTTTTTTTTTTTTTACTAAAAAGCACATCTTTCGATGGATGGTTCATTTTTGAATGAATGACAAGTACTTGAGAAAAGTTACAGTTCTTTTAAGCTACAAAGCTTTTTTAGGTGCTTATCCCATCTGATGCTCGAAGTAGGTTTTCAGTGTAAGCCATCTGAGCCCCGGCTGGCCTAGGGAAGCCTGAGAAGGGGAGGGACTTGCCCGTCACAGCACGTAACAGACAGAGCAGATCTCGAACCCAGGGCTTTTGAGCTCCAGCGCTTTCTATGACGTCAGCCTTTGAGGGTATGAAGTAATCAATCACTTTGGACCAGAGGAGTTTTTTTAAAGGGAAAAAAATGATCTGTGATTCCTCAGAGTGCAAGCCAGCGAGTCCCTCTGGCCAGAGCTCCAGGAAGCAGGAGGGGGAGGGGAGGAGGGGTCTGTAGGGAGCGGGCAGCCCTGCCCAGATCCTGGGTCAGGACCACAGTCCCACCCCAGGAAGCGGACCCCTCCTGTAATTGCAGCGAGGTACCTTTGCCACACGCAGAAAGGAAAACATAATTGGCCTCGACCACAGAAGATGGCTAATGACGCTTTCAGACAAACGATCTAAAAAAACGCAGGCTTCCCTCTTTCTCCGTGCCAGGCCACAGAGGCTGGGGCAAACCTGACCTGAGCTGCTTTACTGCAATCGCCGTACACCGAGGCCCGGAGACACCAGTTTGAGATAGTGGACTTGCGGTCCAGGGTCATCTGTGTTGAAGGACTAAGGCCGGGGTGGTCCAGACAGCAGGGAGAGGCATGTCAGGGCTCTCCCAGACTCTGCCCTGCAGGTCTCCGGGGACTGAGACTTCACAAGGAGGCCAGCGGCTTCTTCCCACTGGGGAAGCCCCCAGATCGATTCTGGGGCCCGGGCTGCGTCCCCAGAGCTTCTCCTCGCCTTCCACGGACAGTCACAGGTCATGACAGGGAGAGCCCACCGGCGTCCCTGCCCTCGGAGGTGTTACCACGTCTCCCGGTGGAACAAGAGCAGCACGTGCTCAACGTCAAAAATGTGGGCAAGCAGAGACCCCCAGGCTTCCTCCCAAAGCCCGTCCTGGGAAGCCTGGCGTCTGCCTTCCTCTCGCCTCCAGCGCTTCCTTCGCTCGGCAAGCATCCATTCATTAATCACATGCAAAACATTCGGCCAAGCTCTGGGGCATAGAGCTGTCTGTGGGAGCTCAGAGCCGCGCGGGGTGAAGGCTAGGGGACGAGCATGCGGACAGAGGGCTACCGGCCGCTCCAGGCCTCAGGGCCCAGTCAGTGCTCTCCCCGAGGAGCGTGGCGCTCTGTGCCGCCTTTGTCACCCCTGCCCACCCCGTGTCCGGCACCCCGCGGCTCCCGGGGAGGCCCAGCGCTGGTCCAGACTGGAGGGGGCACTTGGGAGGAGCAGACGCTGGCCTCCCAGGGCTGGCGACCAATCCCAAGGTTCTTCTCTGATGAGTCGTGGTGTCCTCGGGCTCCTTGCTCAAACCAGAGGTCAGCATGGAACCCGCGTGTCCGACATCCAATCGCAGCGCCCAAGCCGCCCTCCTGACTGTAGGGCGTGGCCGGCTGAGGCCCGCGGAGAGGACGGTCGCAGCCCATCAGCCTGCCCTCTTCTGCGGCAGACGGGAGAGGCCGTCCTCTGCGTGGGACTCCGGCCGCCACGCTTCCGTGGGTTCGTCACGGACGCTGTTCACAGAACGTCAGCCCGGGAACACGAGCAGCTGGCGACGGTGCCCGCGTCAGACCCGACGCTCGCCGGGCCATCAGGGCGGCCGTCTCTGAGCCTCGGCTTCTCAAACCATAAGCTGGGAACGCCAGCACGGGCATTCCGGGGCACGGTGGCTCTAGGAAGAGCAGCGTCCTGCCCGATCAGCTCGAACGAACGGGAGCAAAGGGGTGAGGGCGCGATTGGGGGAAGAGGTCACCGTGACGAAGGTACAACTGGACAGTTCAGGGCAGAAAGAAAACAGGGTAGCTGGAAATCTTGGGGCCTGGTCTGGAAAAGGGGAAGCCTGCGTCTCTGTAGCTCTGCCTCTCCCTTCCCCCACCACACTCCTTCCCCGCGTCCCTTGGCGTCGCCTGGTCTCCCATCTCTGCCTCTCCCCACTCCGTCTCTTCTTTCTAGAGCTCCACATTGTCTGCCGGTACGTGAGCCACCAAAGGCACCTCTCAACGACTTTCAACCCCTCGCAGGCCAGATTCACGGAGACACCGAACTCGGCCTCTTTGTGTCTTAATGCCGAGGGTAATCCCCAAGGGGAAAACCAAAATGAAAGCGGCAGTTGGGGGCGCCTGGGGGGCTCAGTCGGTCGAGCGGCCGACTTCGGCTCAGGTCATGATCTCTCGGTCTGTGAGTTCGAGCCCCACGACGGGCTCTGTGCTGACGGCTCGGAGCCTGGAGCCTGCTTCGGATTCTGTGTCTCCCTCTCTCTCTGCCCCTCCCCTGCTCGTGCTCTGTCTCTATGTCTCTCAAAAATAAATAAACGTTAAAAACAAATTAAAAAAAAAAAAAAAAACGAAACCGGCAGCCAGATGAGGCGCCCACGCTGCCCTGTCGTCTGTGGCCAGAGGAGAATGGTCACGTGCCCACGGGTGGCCTCTCAGAGGCACGCCTAGCCCCCTGAAGCGCTGATGTGGACATGACATGTGCACGAGGCTGGCGCGTGGCGGGTCATTCATCCACCATTGCCAAGATGCCCCAGCAACGGGGCTCCGTAACCCGGAGCCCTCCCGAGCTGGCTCCGGGGGACATCGGGTCCTTCCACGCCATCCCACGCCTGCCCGTATAGAGGCTCTTTCCCCGGACTCTGCCACCACCTGCCTGGGGCCTCTCTCCTTGGTTCCTGGGCTCGGGTCCTGGCTCCCTCGTGTGACGGTCGACTCCTCTGCCCCTAGGTCCAGGCTCGAGTTCTTGTTTTGTGCTCCGCCTGGGCAGCTGTGCTGCGCGCAGACACGGGAGCTGAGTGCAAGGATAGGGAGAGCTCCGGGTGTCACACTGCAGAGACCATCCCCCCCTTTCTCGCCTTCGATCTTCCTCCTCCCCAATTTACAGCTGAGGGAACTGAAGCCGGGGAAGCCAGCTGAGACGCCAAGGTCCCTGAGCCCGGGGCACTTCCCGGCAGTCTCCTCTGAGCCACGACCTGACACATCCCTATGGCCCTTTCTTAGCAGCAGGCAGAAGACCTTTCGGACCCGTGACGGCACTGGAGCCGATGACCTTGTGAGTCGGTGTGAAGCCTTCCCAGCTCATGGAGGAGCAAACCGTGCCCTGGGAAGGCAAACTGGCCTGCCCAAGGTCGCGTGGCTAGGAACCGGTAGCACCTGGCTTCACGCCATGACTGTCTGGCTCCGAAGTCCCTATTTTCTGTCAACGCCTCTCCACCTCCATAAAGATCCGGCAGAACCGCTAAATCGTGGGTCATTTCCGTGGGCGGGGAAATCAGTGACCTCCACTTCCAAGGATCCGCCTAACGCAGCACACCCCAAGTCCCTGGTGGTATTTGGGAGATTGTTAAACCGTGCGTGGCCTTGCCGGGTTAGAAAGTGCTTTCTCGCATGTTACTCGAGGGCTCACCCACTCCTTCCCTCCATTCCATCTGCAAGTGTCCCACCGATGTGGGCGGGGAGCGGGGAGCCACTCATGTGGCCCCACCCCAATCCTGTGTTCACGCAGAACCTCAGCTCGTTCTGCCCACACCCCTGAGGTCCGCGGCCTTAGCCCCGTTGCACGGATGAACCACTGAGGCTCAGGAAGGGGCGCGCGGGCAGCTAGGAGAGGGCCATTTATACAGAAGACCGTGGCGAGGAAAACGACGCTCAGAGCACCTGGAAACTTCTGCTACTCTCTGCTGACACTGCCAAAGCATGTTCCCTGCCCCCTTTCCTTCGGGGACCTGTCGAGCTCAAAATGTCACCGAGAGCCAGGATAAAAACGTCCCCGACACCCACAAAAGGCACATGTCACCACATTGAAAAGGCTGTGTTCGCCACTGGGGTGGAGGTTCTGCCCTCTGTTTACTCCAGAACTCTGATGAAAGGACGGAGAAGGGCTGGGGAGGAAGATAAAGCAGGGAAGGTGGCCTCCAGCTGGGATCCCGGCTGCACCGCACGCTGAGGCCGCTGAGGCTTCAGGGGAAAACATAAGCCGAAAAGAGAGAGAGAGAGAGAGCCACGCGGCCAGCTCAGCTCCAAGGGCCCAAGAGAGTGGCGGCCACTGTGTCGTCATCAGACCCTTCTCCAGCCCCTGTCCCTCCTCTCAGCCCGGCCCCGGGCACCGTGCGAACTGTGGGTCTCAGACATTGTCAGTTTGGTGGCATCTGGCTCCGTCCTTAGAAATGCAGCCTCGTCCGATTTTGGAAGCTTTTAGCGCTCACTGACGGGGCAGCGGAGGGCAGAGGACGGGTGCAGCTCCCCAAGGCAGGGCCAGGCGGAGAAGGGCACTGGGCTCGGGGAGGCGGGCGCTGGGACCGAGGCTCGGGGCCTGAAGCCTCAGGTCCCCCCCCACCCCCGACCCTGGAGTTCCAGCAAATCAGAAATAAAAGCAAGATGCGTGTCAGGGCTCCGGCTTGAAGAAAGGGGGGAGGGAGAGCGTGATTGATCTGGAAGAGGAGCCCCCGGCTCTCGGGGGAGACCGTTTACCCCACACGGGCTGCAAGCAGCAAAGGGGCACATACACTTTGTTCGGAGGGAGAAGAGGCACGAACGAGTCTGCCCTGCCAAGTGGAAACCGTGACCACAATTTCATAAAACAACACACGGTCTGCTCCAGGGTCTACACCAAGACTGACGTGTCACCAGGCGTGATCCTCAGATGCCACCAGGGTGACGCTCAGGGTCATTCAAGACAGGTAAGCAGTGGTCTGCACAAAGTGAGACAGGTTTCCCTGCTGCAGGACTTCTCAGGGCCTTTATTATGTGAGTTCCCATTGTGAGTCTCCAAGGGGGTATACAAAATACGAGGGAGTCCCAGATTTACCTGGCCACCAAATCCTTCTCTCCTGGTGCTGGTGTTCTGCTTTGGGAAAGGCCATGAGCGAAGGGGGTGAAGGCCTGAGCCCCCCAGCTGGAGGGCATGGGGCCTCGGCAGGGAACCCCGGGGACTTCCACTCGAGGGAGACGGCTCCCGCTCAGGTGCAGCCGGGACATCTCGTTCTTGGCGGTTGTGGGGAGAAGGCAAGGCCCGAGGGCCCCACGGCGGGTCTGCCCCGGACACGCGCTCGGCAGCCTCAGACCCTCACACCCCTGCAGCGGGCTGGCGTGCAGACGGAGCACGTGCTGACCTGCCCACACTCGGGCAACACTTGGGGAAGAAAAACAGATTCGGGACGTGAACGAGCAACGTCCAAAGAAGAAAAAAATGCGTGAATTCCGAGACTAGACAAAACTGTCCAGCTTCGTCGTCAATCAAGTAAATGCAAAGTAAAACAACGTCATTTCGTGGCTCAGACAGCTACGGGTCTGACTCTTGCTCTCAGCTCAGGTCTCGATCTCAGGGTCATGAGTTCAAGCCCCATGTCGGGCTCTGCGCTGGGCACCAAGCCTACTTAAAGAATAATAATAATAAAACAACATTCTTTTTTTTTTTTTTCTTATCAACTTATCGACGTTTTTGTGTGGTTCTTTTAAGATGACAGTTTTGATCACGGAGCGGCACGTAGGGGTCCCGAAACTCTTCGCGAAAGCCCAGTTCGGTCCACCCCTCTGCAAGTCCATTTAACAGTATGGATCAGCAGACTAGAAACGTACACGTCTCTTTCAAGAAATGTATCCCAGGGAACAGGGAAAATAGAAAAAGATTCATCTGTAAGAACATTCATTGCCATAGTATTAATTATAGCAAAACAGTGGAATCATCATAAGATCAAATAATTGGAAATTATACATGTTCTATTTTAATATAATATTAATTAGAATAATTAATAATCGCATCATTATATAATGTATGATTGTTATATAATAATTTATTATCATACAATATACATTAGTTTATATTCTAAATAAAATATTATATAATAATAATATTATTGTATATTATTATTGTATAATAATTAATTATTATATATTATATTAATTATTAGGTGATATAATAATTGGAAGTCATATATGTAAGTAATATGTACTATATTCATACAAAAAGACAATTTGAAAAACATATGACTCACGATTGTATATAAATTTGCAACCCACAGTTCATTTGAGGATTGGCTAATAAGCAGTTGTCACAGAACGACCCATTTAAACAATGACGAGCCTGATACGTGTCATCTCACTGAAAAACTGTGTCCTGCCTCAGAGCCGTGTCCCACTGAGAGGGACTCAAAGTGGCGTTTTTCTGTTATTACTCAGAGCTCATCTCCCTCCGACACTGAGGAAGGTTCAAGTTCACCGCACACGTTTAGAACCTGAGGTCTGCCTCAGTTCTCCGCTTCTCCTCCCCCGGGACTCTCACCGGATGTCCTTCGTCCTACCATCTGGACCCACCCCCCATCCTCTCTCACCTGCTCCGTGCCCAGGCCTGCGCGAGGTGCTCCCACCAGGTGACACCCTCCTCACCGAGGGCACAGGTCCCCTTCTGCCCAGACCCGCCCCCATCTTGAGGCTTCCACAAGGGCGTCGGCGGAGGAGCCCCCCTCCAAGATCTGAGGATGACCTTCACCATCCAGCTCACCCACTAACCCTTGACGTGCAGTGCTTGCTTTCACTTCCTGTTCACAGGCCAGCTTGGGGATAAGCCTCCATTTGTTCACCTGCAAAATGAGAACAGGAACTGCTTCATGGGACACTTTCTAATTGCTATGGCAGCATCCGGCACGTTGCCTGGATCACGGTCATGAGCGAACATTTATTAGTTCTCAACCCCTGGTCCCCTCCTGGCCAGTGTCCACACCTTAGAATCAAGGGTCAAACCAAAACACTCAGAGCCCGTAAGCAATGGATGGAGGGTCCTCTGAACCAGATGCTCCGGGAACTTAGACAAGGTTCCCCATCCCAGCAGGGACTCCAGGCCAAAGACTCACATTCGCAGATGTTCTCAGACTTGGGGTGGGCCTCAGAAGGGACACGGTCCACCCTCCCCACCCTGGACAGCCTGCCTTCCAGCCATGGCCCCACCACCACGCAAATGACTTTCTGTGATGCGGTCCTCATCCTCCACGTAGGGACAGGAAGAGCCCACACCTCACAGGACTGGGGCCTTGAGGAGCCAATTCAACAATGCCGGTAAAGATTTAAAATCACCCTGAGTTACCACCACACACCCTTAGGGATGGCTAAAGCCAGTGATGCCAAGGTTGGCATGGGTGTAATACAGCCGCATCTTTCACACACGGCTGGTGGGGATGCAAAATGGTGCAACCACTTGGGAAAATAGTCTAGTCTTTTCTTACTGAGATAAACATGTCCCATCACAGGACCCAGCAATTCCGCTCCTTGGTTTTGACCCAAAAGATTTGTACCTGTGTTTACAACATAGATTCTATACATAGCAAACATGTAAACAATTCCAATATTCATCCATGTGAGAATGAATAAAGAAGCTAGGGAGTGAGTCACTCACACGATGGATTAGTCCGCAGGACAGAACGCTGTTCGACCACACGAAGGAACGGATCAGGGGCGCACACAGCACCATGGGAGAACCTTCCAGGCACATGCGAAGGGAGAGAAACTAAATGCAAAGGATGGAAAATGAGTCTATCTATTCAAAGTTCTAGAAGAAAACCCAATCTATGATGAAAGAAGACAGAACCGCGGTTGCCTGTGGCTCCAGGCAGGAAGGAGGGGATAGATCAATAAAGGACCAGCAGGGACTTTGTGGGGTGAGGCGGTACCCCGTACTTCCTTCATATTGTTTCAGGAATGGGCGCGTTTGTCGAAACGTACCAACCTGTGCACTTAAGAGCTGGAAGATGTGAAGTGCACAATTATACCTCAACAAAAAAAGTAATAGTGGCCGTGGCACAGGGCGACGGCTCCGTAGCTACGTTATTGTCATTCGCGATGACTGCTCTAGCTCCACTGACTCGCAGATCAGCAGCGTGCGAGGGACCCTCGGATATCCCTGACCAGGCGTCCCCAACCATTTCCATGCTATGGACCTTGGGACAGGTGCCCGACGCCTACAGCCCTTGCTCAGAATATAGTTTTGCCTGCATAAAACAGAATACAGACGATGACAAAGGAAACCAATTATTCTGAAAGTTATCAAATATTAAAAACAGATTTGTGACCCAGGAGTGCCTGTGCTTCTTTATTAACACAGTAAGTAACAAACCGTTCCGGAGGGTCTAATAACGATCATAATTTCCAAGTCGCGAGGAGTGCCAACCGCATCTCGAAATTTCCTCCAGCTGCGACGGAAAATGAAAGTATCCGGGATTCCTCGTGGGGACAAAGTCACGGGCACTGGGAATCCCGTGCCTCCGTGACACCATCTCCTGCGAACAGAGGGGGACCCGTGTCCGTTAGGAAGGAGGGAAAACAGAGGCGCGATGCGATTTTCTCAGCCAGGTTCCGAGACCTGGCCACTGACCGTGGCCTCCCCGGGGGAGACCCCGCCCTCGCGCGCCGGGGAGATGGGGGCACGAGGGGGGCTACACAACGCTGCACACCAAGTTTGAACTCAGAACCGGTGTCCTGCCTCCTGACTTCTAGGTCAGCCCTCTGTCCTACGGAGAAAAAAAATGCATAAAGACTGACCCCCAGAGCAAGGCAGGGCAGTGTCTCGCCACTAAAGAAAAGGATGACATGATTTGTTGGTGCCGGGCCGGCGAGGCTGGGGGGGAATGCTCACGCACACGCAGCTTGCAGTAGCTCTCACTCCACACTCTCTGACCCTGCCTGATTCCGTAATGCAAGGCTCAGCTTGGGGACCCCCCCCCGTCCCGGACCACTGCCCCCGCCAGGCCCTGGCCCAGAACATGGGCGACCCCCGCCGCAGCGGCGGCCGGCAGGCCCCGTCCACCCCAGGCTGGCAGGCTGGCAGTCCGCGGGCGCCCACCGAGCCCGGGGCCTCTGCCCGCATTAACTCCCTGCTGGGATAATTCTTCTCCAGCCTTTTTTTTCCGGCCACCAAGTGGGCCTGCCACCACACTGCTGTTTTTCATCTTGTTAATTGAGTCATTTATTTCGTTAAAAGGTGAAACTTTATCAGGGTTTATGCGCCAAGTGTGAGAAGGTGTATTTAATGAGACATCAAATGGCCGCAGCCTCAGGTGCGTCTATATTTAGAGATGGTACAGGAAGGGGGGGGGCCCGGGGGAGGGGGGCGGGACGGGGCCAATCCCGCACAATTAAGTTCTGCTGATTTTCCAAAGAGCCACAAGTTAGACAGGCAATGTTGGCTTCCAGGCGCGCCCAGAAACGCACGCAGGGGCCAGGGACCTAGGCGGCACCCTCCAAGGTACCTGGTGGCTCTGTCCTTCTGTCCCGGGTGCCGGGGCTTGAACCCGGGGCATCTCCCTTTGCTCCTGACTCCCTGCACCCCAGCCCCCCATCCAGCACCACTCAGGTGAGGATCACGTGAGCCCCCCCCCCCCACTGCACTCTGTCCCTGACGCCGTCCCCTTCACTATGACCGATGACTCTCGCACCTCCGTCCTGACAGCCAGCATCCTTCCAGCACCAGAGGCCCCCGGAAGAGCTTAGCTAGCCCTTCCCCCACCAAGACCTTCAGTGTCCTTCCTCCCCTCACACCTTTGGGTGAAGTTCGAGCCCTCAGGGCTAATGTCCAACGCCTTAGCAATCTGGTCCCAACCGTCCGGCCCACACTGCCAGACCCGTTCCACCTCTCTGCCTGCCTCCCGGCCAGGCTCGGCCCCTGCCTTCGAACCCCGTCTTCCCGACCCTCCCCACCTGAAAGTGGTGCTTCTCAACCTCCTAGAATCATTCAGGGAGTTTTTAAAATATGACTGCCTCGGTCCCACGCAAGACCAACTGTGCCAGGCTCCCAGGGCTCTGGGTCCCCGGGTGACACCATGGCTGTGCAGTCAGCATTGAGAATGACCACTTCACGTCCTGTTCAACGCTCAAAGCCTCTGTCCCCAAGTCCCTCGCCACCCGAGGGGGGGTGAGGGCACTCCCCCAGGCCCCGGGTCTGCCTGTGCTCTCTGAACTTGGGCGTTGTGGTGATCACAGGGCTTCGCACGTGGGGCACTCTTGAGGGCCAGGAGTAGGTGGAACCACCCAGAGCCTGGCCAGGGAGGGTGCTGAGTCGGGAGCCTGCGTGGTACGGACACAGCCCACAGCCCCACAGTGATGTGCCACCGAGGACAGCTCCCCTCGGAGACGCCAGCTCGGGGAGATCACAGCCCTCCAACTGCCCCGGCCACTCTAGCAAGTCTGCTGGCTGGAACGGGGGACAGGATGAGCGATAGCACGGGGGGGGGGGGCTGGGAGCAGCGAGCCGGCCAGCCCAGGCAGTGGGGAAACTTCCCCTAGACTGACCGGAGACTGCAAAGGAAGCTGGAACGAGCCAAGGCCCCAGAGCTCCGCCCAACCCCGCCGCATCCCCGCTGGGTGACCTTGGCTGACTCATTCAACCTCTCTGAGCGTGTTCCTCAGCCATAAAGTGGGAGTAATAGGCCCCGAACCCAGGGCCCGGCGGGACAGGGGCAGACTTGGAAGCAGGATCTACGTGAAGTGTGGACGCAGGCCTGGCAGCTTGCAGCTTCGGAGACAATCACGCCCCTGTGCTCCCAGCCTTCCTCTCGGGCCCGGCTCCTTCCTACTCCTTCGGACACCCTTACGGACGCTCGGGCCGCCTGCCTGCTGTCAGTGCCTGACATCAGCCACTTTTTCCTTGCACCAGAAAGGACACAGTCCGAACTCCCGAGAAATGCCGGACATCCGCCCCAACACCCCAGGACGGCGGCCATGCTGCCCCCGGAAGTGCAGAAAGCTCGTCTCCAAAGAGAAGAAACACTTCCCATCTCCTCTCTCTGGCCGTTGGGCTTCAGGTAGCTGAGCTCCTGGGTGGGGCCAACAGGTGAGGTCCGCAGGGAGCTTCGGCACCGGAAGGGATACTGGGGCCCGACATGTGGGTAAGGCCTGGCCATGGGGGGACTTCCGGCCACGCTGACCGACACTTTCCAGGCCCCGGTGGAGAGGTCGAGCCCCCGGACATTCGTGGTCACAGGGCGTGGGTTGAGGAGGCCTGCGAGGCTGGATCCACAGACCACAGCCCTGCACCTGCCTCTGCTCTCAGAAGTAGCACCGGCGATCACACCGACTCCCAGCTACCGAGTGCCAAAGCCATGCACGCGGCTCTCATCTTCCCGATGCCTCGTCATGGGGGCGCTCACTACCCCCATTTCACAGAGAAGGAAACTAAAGTTGCAGAAAGGAATCTGGTGTCTTTTCAGCCACCAGGTACCAGCGCTTCCTGTATAGCGCAGGAGCAGGGACGTGCACGTGACGAGCAATGCCTTCTCGAATCCCCACAGCAGGCTCCACCAGGGAAGGATATTAGCCCGTCCCGCAGAGGAGGAAGGGGTCGCCCCGTGTCCCACAGCTGGAAAGTGGCAGCATCAGAACTCACACCCGGGTCTGCGGGACTCCCCAGAAAGCCCACAGGGCAGGGGATTACGTGGGACACCGTCTTGTGGAAAGCAAGGGAAGGGAGACAGCGGGCAGGAGTGGGTGCCTGTGCCCGGTAGTCTCAGGGGCCGCCGCTCACTGCCCCCCTGCCTTCATCAGGCAGACTGTCTCTCCTGTCCTAGGATCGAGCGTCGGGATCCTGCCAGGGCAGGAGTGCTCGTGAACACCGTTCACGGCGCTCTTGCCTTCCCTACGACCTCGTGGAGGCATGACACCAACCTCACACCATCTCGAAGAGCTTACGAGCTCCCTGCGGCTGCTTGTGACAAATGACAAGTGCCGTGATGAGCTCGACGGCTTAAGACAACAGAAATTTGCTACCCCGCGGTCCTGGAGGCGAGAAGTGCAAATTTAAGGTGTTAGCGGAACTGTGCTCCTGGCGGGCAGAATCTTTCCTGGCCTCTTCCAGCTTCCGGTGGCCCCTGGCTTGGCGTGGCTTCTCCGCGTCACTCAAATCTCTGCCTCGGGAACCACATTGCCTCCTTCCCTATGTCTGTCTGTCTTCTCTTTTCTGTCTCTTTTCAGAAAGCCTATGTTGGATTCAGGACTCAACTTAATCCAGGATGGTCCCATCTTGAGATCCTTACCTTAATTACATCTACCAATACTGCAAATGTCTTCACAGTCTCAGGCTCCAAGCAGACACATCTTTTGAAGAGGTTCACCACTCAACCTGTTCCAAGGACCTTAATTCATTTGCTCCCCAATCCCAACACTCTACCCATCTCCCCACAGCCTAGCCCCACACTCAGAAGGGGGCAGGGTCAGTGGGAAGATCATGGGTTCTGGGTCTATTTAGACCTGGTTTTGAATCTCAGCTCTGCCCCTGGCCAGCTGGGGGACCGGCACGGGCCTCCTGACCTCTCCACACACCCCTATCCTCACCTCCCAAATGACCAAACTCTACCTCCTCAGTTTAGGGGAATTATACAATCTACTGAATGTAACCTGGTTCGTTCTCAACAAACAGAGGATGCCCCTCCCGTTTCCCTACATTTGCAAACACCCGGCAGGTCAGACGGGAATGGGATGCTCGAAGGGGGCCGCAGAGCTAGCCAAGGCCCATGGGAACCGGGATTTCACAAGCAGCTGCAGTGTTCCTCTTCCAGAGACTGACCATCGCTAATTAGTCTGAGGACAAACCTTACACCAACATGTAAACTCATGCACGTGTTGGGAATCTACATGCTTGGGGGGGAATCTGAGTTGAGGTGACTGGCCCAGTGTTACAGTCGGACCTGAAGTGCTCACTTTAGGAAACATTTCTTCCAGGGGTGCCCGGGTGGCTCAGCTGGTTAAGCATCCAACTCTTGATTTCAGCTCAGGTCATGATCTCTCAGTCATGAGATCCGGTCCCACACTGTCAGCATGGAGCCTGCTTGGGATTCTCTCTCTCTCTCTCTCTCTCTCTCTCTCTCTCTCTCTCTCTCTCTCTCTCCCCACACACACACACACACACACACACACCACTGTGTGCTCTCTCTCTCTCAAAATAAATAAATAAACTTGAAAAGAGAAGAGAAGGAAAACTAAAGTAAAAAAAAAAGAAAAGAAAAGAATAGAAAATATGTCTTCCAATGTTGCCCAAGACACCTTAGCTCTTGATAGTGATACAAAAAGTCTATCTGGCCACAGCCTTCCATGTGTCTAGATCTGGAGGGCCTTCAGAAGCCCCTTTCTCACCTCACACTCCTATCTGTCCTTCGGGGTCAAGGTGAAATTCCCCTCCGCTGGCCCTCCTATGACTTCCCTCATCATCCAGCTCGCTGGCCCCACTAAGCCATAGTCCTTGTGCTGAGTGTATCTGCTTGTGTGTTTGCTTTGGCCAGAGCACTTGTGGGCTTTTCGTGGGTGTGGACCCTTGCCTGATTCACCACTCATCTCTACTGCCTACCTCAGGCATGACACCCAGCAGGACCTTGTTACATCCTAAGGCCACACCAACAACCAAGACCTAAGTTTCTTTGTCATTTGCAACATGATTGTTGTTCACAGGAGAAGGAAAAATAAAAGGGGACATTTGTGGTCAAATTGGTGGGAACCACTGAGCTAGTTGAAACCCTTCATTTTCCACAGAAGAAACCAGAGGCCCTGATGGGAAGTCTCATACCCAGGATCATAAAAGAAGGTGGTGACATACCAAGAAATGTGACCCAGAAATATTATTTATGATCCCCACTCCATTTTGTTGCTTGAGGGTAGGGAGAGTACAGAGAAGGTAGGTACAAACAAGGGGAGATGACTCTTTATGGGAACATTAGTTCTGTAATTAGCTGGGGGCCTTGGGGCTAGAGGTCATTCTGACTCCAAGCCCATATTTAAATCTTCCACCAGTGTTAAGGAAAAGAATTTTCTCAGCAGTTCTTGGGCCAACCTCTGCTGAGAACTGAATTGCCTCCGCGGACGTAGGCAGTGCCTTTCACCATAGGTTGGATGCTCACAGCGGGTGGACTGCACTGGCATAAGGGGTTCCAAGAACTCGAGAGTCATTGAAAGGGTACCTGCGGAAGGGAGGTGCCAGCCAGGCCAAGAGGGCTGAAATTTGAAAGCTGGTTAACTAGAAAAAGTGGGGAAAGGACGAATATGAAGGAAACAGAAAGAGAAAGCAAGGAGTGGGGGTGACAGAGAGCAAGGCAAGGGAGGCAGGCTCTGGGGCTCAGACTTGCCTGGGCCAATCACAGCGTTTGTTCTTAACCCCATCCCTAAGTCACCAAAGGGTCTAAACGAGGGAGGGGCATATTAAATTTCCTTTTTGTTGTTGTTGTCGTTCTTTTTTAGAGATCAAGCAAGTTGCACTCAAAAGAATTTCAGAGTTAAACGGAAGAGTCCACGGGACTGACCTCACTGCCGACACCGGTCAAAAGTTGGGGGGTCTCCAAGCCCGCCATCAATAACACACTAAAGAGACTCACAAACGCTGAGGGAAAGCTGTGAAACCCATGGTTATGGTTCGTGAGAGCTGAAGGACACAGATTGAAGTCAGCTGAAAGAGGAAGCATGGAGGCCAGAGGCCAGGAAGGTTCCAAACGCAGAGCTTCTAGTCATCCGTCCTCCCCCGTGGAGCCATGGACGACAAAACTTTCCCCGAGTCAGTGTGGGCCAGTATACACGCAGCAGTGCCTACCAGGGACGCTCGTCCAAGCCTTGGCATTCGGTCTTTACCCATTGGCTGCCCATGTGGTTGACCTGTCCCCGTTCCCTCCAGAGGTCAGGCTGATGTCTCATAACCCAAGGCCTTGACCCTGAATCGCATTGTTGGTGTAGCCCAAAGGCCCCAGGGAAACGAAGATACTCCTATCAGGAATAGCACTCCGAAGTCTCAAACATCACCTCCAACGAGCTGAAGGCAAAGGCCAGCGTCTCTCTGAGCAAGGCCGAAGGCTCGACATAAGAACGGATCGAAGAGGGGCTGAGGTAGAGATCGGAAGTCCCTCTACGAATGACCGCAGAGTCCCAGTAAAGGAGGAGGGGATGCTGACGGGGGAGAGGAGGACATACTCAGGAGAGGTTTGATCAGCTCCCTGGATATTTGAGAAATTCTGAGAATCTCCACTCCAACAGAGAAGAGATCATGGAGACGGGAATTTATTCTGCTGTGTGGACCACCAGACTAACATGCTGGTGGGGGTACATGTGTGTACAACTGGAAAATAATACATATCTTTTTTTAGTGCTTATTTACTTTTGAGAGAGAAGAGAGAGCATAAGCAGGAGAGGGGCCGAGAGAGAGGGAGACAGAAGATCCGAAGTCGGCTCTGTGCTGACAGCAGAAAGCCCAGTGCAGGGCTGGAACTCATGAACCACGAGATCGTAACTGGAGCCGAAGTCGGACATTTAACTAACTGAGCCACCCAGGTTCTTTCAAATAATACATATCTTTATATATGTATTTATATTATATATATATATAATGTATATATATTCTTTTCAGAATTATTGGGGCTAGAAAACCATGGGACAACTTCTTTAAACTACTGGAAAGAGGGGCACCTGGGTGGCTCAGTCGGTTAAGCAGCATACAGCTTCGGCTCGGGTTATGATCTTACAGTTCCCTAGAATTATCAAATAAATAGCTACGGCTTATAATCCAATGAAGGAGATACACTGTAATCATAAAAATACTCAAAATTTTCAAACTAAGACAGAACAGAAGGAACAAAGGAACAACACATTGGATGAATACAAAGATAAAACAGCAAGATGATAGATTTAAATCTAACTATATCAACAGTCACACTAGGGGCGCCTGGGTGGTTCAGTCGTTACGCATCCGATTCTTGGTTTCTGTCCAGGTCATGATCTCACAGTTCGTGGTTTCGAGCACTGCGTCAGACTCCATGCTGACGGTGCAAAATCTGCTTGGGATTCTCTCTCTCCTTTCTCTGCGCTTCCCCCACTTGCTCGCTCTCTCTCTCAAAAATAAATATAAAATTAAACTTAAAAAAAAAACTTAGAAAATAATAATCACATTAAATGTAAATGGTCTAAACATCTCCAGTTGGGTGATTTTTTTTTTGTCAAACACGATATAATAAATGGTGCTGAACTAATTGGGTATCTATATGGGGGAAAAGTGACCTAAATCCATACCCCACACCGTATACAAGAATTAACTTCGAACGGATTATGGCTCTAAATTGTAAAACCTACAAGTACGAATCTTCAGGAAGAAAACAGAAATCAGTCTTCATGGCCTCACTCTTCTTCCTCCGGAAATTTTCTCTGGCCGTTCTCCCTACCTGGCGTATCCTCTCCCTCGCCTCTGTGTATCGAGATGTTACACGAACAACTGTTCTTCCGAATCGACAATTCTTCAGGACGCAGATCAAATACAACCTCTTCCACATCCTCCTAATCCTTCCAAGTAGAATGTATCTCTCTTGTTTCATAATTTACCAGCCTGCTCTAGTTTTTCGGTATTTCTCACTGACTGTCAAGATTCTTGAGAAATATACTTCCTAATTTTCCTATAAGGCAGGGAGCTCCTTGAAGGCTGAGAGCAAGTCTAATTTGTATGCCATTTTCTCCCAGTGCTTAGCACAGTGCTCAGCACAAAGAAGGCGTTACCAACGTCTTCCAAGACCTTGCCATACGTCAGCGGGGTGCTGGGGATGACAGCACGGGACCAGCTCACGTGGTCTGCTGCTGGGACTCCAAGAGCTTGGAACATACCTGTTAAGTGAGCCTGTTCGATGCCTTTATGATCACTGCGAACATCAACCATTAAAACCACCGTTATACCATGAGTACTGAACAAGATCAGCTTGGGCACTGCAGTATCTTTTCCCGCATGTCCGCTTCAGAGACTAAAGCACACGCGTAACGGAATCTCTCCATCACTCAAGAATTGCACTGGTCATTTCATTAAAATTTCTTGGGTTTTTTTTTGTTTGTTTGTTTTTGAATGCTTTTTCTATTTAGTGTCCTTATAGCACTAAAATAGGGGTCTGGCCTCAATGTTAGTATCGCCGAAAAAAAATGTAGGCTGTATTACAAATTTACATCCAAGGAAATAGGCTGGCAGGACCGGAGCGGATTTTACAGGTAGGAGGCTCCCAAGGAGGCTGGATCAGTTCTCAACCAGATTAATCCAGGCATTAGCGGGGAGAAACTGGCATCTGTGACTTTGTCCATCAAGTAGATGAAGAGTTGAATGTGCCGGCTTCTACACGGGGTCCAGAAATGCTACCCCAAACACCGCCCAGCCTCTCCCTCAAGACATTTCAGACATCACATTGCAAATGTGCAAAGGCCATGGCCATCCCAGAGCCTCTGACCACACAGAGGAAAGGCACCTAGCTCAGACCCGAGGGAAAGAGAGGGAGGGCTTCCTGGAAGAGGAGTCGTCGGCAAGACGAAAGGAAGTCGACCACTTAACCAGAAACAGGTTGACACGTGCAGAGTTTTCTGGGCAGAGCTCTCCATGCTGGCGAGCAGAAGGCTACTCTGGGCCCTCGGGAGAGGCGTGGGGAGAGGCGTGGGTGAAGCCGGGGGTGAGGAGTCAGGAGCCTCCTGCTCCTGCCAGATCACGACAAAGGGCATGCCGTGCAGAGCTCAGCGTTTGAGCTTTGCTTGGAAGGCCACGCTCCAAGAAGTCCAAATACCCAGGAGAGGGCACGTGATTGGCTGCCCTAGTGGGGGGAGCTTGAAGGACCCCGGAGAGACCTGTGTGTGCAGCCTTCTTCAGAAGAAGGAAGGCCATTCCGAATGGTGGTGTAGGCAGAAGCACCCAGATAACAATCAAATCCCCAGAGACATAAGTTACAAACTGAGTAAATACTAGGAAGCCTGGTCGCAGGAGGCTTGGAGGGTCTCAGGAGGTCAGGAAAGCCTCCCCAAAGAAGTAATATTTAGGGGGGACCAAAGAGATGACAAAAGTAGGTGAGATAGGAGAAAGCCTTCCAGGCACAGAGAACAGCATGTGCTAAGGCACTGAGGCAGGCAGGGAAGCTCTGGCCTTTTCTAGGCTCTCTGCACTCATCTTCCAGGACTCCCCCACTCCAGTGACCCTGAGCATACCTGGGGCTTTCCCATTTTCCAGTCTGTACTGCTCGTCCTGTCCCTGGGGCCCCCTGGGGCCGACTCCAGGGGCACCTCCTCCGTGGAGTCCACAGTGCTTACCTGGCACTTGGCCACTCTCTGCTCTGTGTCCCCATAACACCACATACGTGTCTCCCTTCTGGGGTTTATCACGTTTGAAAATATTCACACATGTGGCTTTCCCACTAAACTGCAAGCGTGTGGGTCCGGGGACCATGCTCCCTTTTGTCTTGGGTTTCCGTCCCTGGCTTTCCCCACCGTCTGGCCCACGGAAGGCCCTCAGCGAGGGGGGTTTTCACATCAAGGGAATAATCCAGGTTTCCCAACCTCAGCCCTGTTGACATCTGGGGCCAACACTTCTTTGTTTCGGGGGCCCTTCTGTACGTCCCTTATTCTGGCTGCTAGGGGCCAGCAACCTCCTCCGTCCCAAACCGTGACCACCAAAAAGGTCCCCGGATATTGCCAAACGCCCCCCGGGGACAGAAACTGCCCCCAGTCGCGAACCGCTGGGTTAGTCCACCAGGCTCTCGCTTCCCCAGCAGGGAAACGGGGGCTCCTCCTCTCGGCGAACGGGTTCCTGTCCACAAGCACACAATCAGGAGGGAGCCGAAGAGTCCAGCGAGGGGAAGAGAAACGGTCTCCAACACGCGGATTTCCTGGTCTGACGTCTTCTGCCAACATCAGCTCTCTGACCGCGGAGCGGAAGCCGCATCTTGTAAACAAGAAGGGGAGCGGCTCGAAAGACAGCAGCCTCCCTCGCAGGCACCGGGAAAGGCTGGCCTCCCTCCAGACCCCGGGAGGTGGCCACCCCGAGTCTCCACGGGACACGCAGCCCCGCCACGCAGCCACCGCAGCTGCCAGGCGAGGAGGGGCCCCGAGGTCCAGCCGCAGAAGCCTCGCCTGGGGCCGGAAGGCACCGACCCGGCAAGGAGCAGGCGAGGAAGGCAGCCCCACGGGAGGGGGAACGCGGGGGAGCGGCTTTCTCACACTAGAGATTTCCCAGCGCGGAAGGGAGCTCGAAGGTCAAGAGCGCCGATGTGGAGACGGCTCGCGGAAGCTTGGATTCCGGGAGCGTGACAATGGCTGCGCTACGCGGCTTCTCCGAACCTCAGTCTCCTCACCTGTAAAACGGACATGACCATAGCCCATCCCACAAGTCAACGGCATGGAGTCCTCGGCACAGTGAGCCCACACCGAGTACAGGGCAAGCACACGTATGTGTCACGTGCTGTTACCAGCGTCTACACGCACCTGCCAGGGCCAGGGAGCGGGCTTTCCCTGAAAGATTTTACATGTTTTATGAACGGGGAGGAGGCTCCGTGACCTGTGGCCGTGGGGCGCAGGAGAGGAGAAGCCCCGATCCGCCACGTAACCTGCCTTCGCTTTGGGTTCCTCGTTGGCGAAAAGGAGAAACGGAAACCTCTAGCGTTTCCTAACATTTGCGACGGTGACCCACAGTAAGGACTAGACGGTAAAGCCTCGGACTGGGAGTGACATGTTCTGCGAGCGTTCCACAGATGAGCAAACACTTCTAATAAATTTCCACTTGATAAACGAGCGACGTCTTGTGATACGAGTAGTACGTGACACCGAATGTCACATGATCACAACCGAGCCAATGGTTCTTGTCTCTCCCTCTCTCTCTCTCTCTCTCTCTCTCTCATTCTGCAGGATCATGGGTGATCATCTCCCATGCTCCAATGCTCGGTCTCAGGTCGCAGCGTTTGGCAGAAATTTGGCAGGAATCGGTGATTTTTCAGAACGTTGAAAGGTGCCCACAACTGGCACTGGTGTGTTTTTGTCACTTCCAAGCACCCACGGACAGTCCTTTGCTTTTCCAGACAAGAGCGAGCTTAGGAATGCTTTGCTTCATTCCAGGTCAGGCTGCCTGCAGACAGAGACCCCGTCCTCTGCCAGTCACATTCAATACAGTACGCGACAAGAGTGTATTAATACCGTACCGTAGTCAAATCCATGCCAGTGTCTACAATGGCCCCCAAGCAGAAAAAAATTTCACGGAGCCAACAGAGAGCAGTGATTCCGTTAGTGATCGTGAAAGCCGTCCTACACAGTAACCCTCCTCTCTCTCGTCTCCCTCACGGCAGCCATGAAGGTTTTCAAAGGTAAAAGCTGGTTAATTTATTTTTCTTTATACTTTGCCTTTTCTTTATCATTTGGTATTATATTACAGGATAGCAATCATTTTTATATGACGATTTTTGGGTCGTGGAATGAATCGTCGGAGTTTCCATTATTTCTCGTGGAGAAGTCCACTCTGATGTACAAATGCTTTGGATTACAAGCATGTTTCTGGAATGAATTATGAATTATGCTCACAAACCGAGGTTTTACTGTATAGTAAAATCTAGAACACACGCAACTGAAACAAAACTTTCTTGAAACTATTATCTCCCTTACTGTGTATAATGCACTCTAACAAATTCTATTCTATTTGATTTGAGTTTTTGAAATCCACCCAGGTGATCTCGTAACCCACTAAGGAGTCATGACCCTCCATTAGAAAAACACTAAGTTTTACAATAAACGGGAGAGTAGTTGATAAAACTGTAGAGCGAGGATCGAAAGTAAGTTTGCAGACTAGCATTATGGGTGGAGTTCCAGTTAAACATTGCTGCACAACAAGCAACAGTAAAACTTAGGGGCTTACACCGATAATTCATTACCGACTCTCACAACCGGGACGATTACATGAGCTCTCTTGGGTCCAGCTGGGGTTGTGGTCATCTGAAAGCTCGACTGGGCTGGACATCCAAGATGGTGCCCTCAGATGACCGGCGGCCAGCTAGGAGGTCACCCGAGGCTGTCGGCTAGCGCACCTGCTCGTGGCTTCATTGCGACAGCTGGCTTCCGAGAGAAAAGTGAACCAAGAGTAAAGTTTCCAAGAAGCCAGAAGTGAGAGCCCCCAGGTCATGAAAGGTTCTGCCCGGAAGTGGTCAAAGCAGTCACAGAATCATCCCAGATTCAAGGGGGAAGAACAGACTTCACCCGTGCAAGAAAGGACGGAAAGGTCACATCGCAGAAGAGCTGTGGGCTGGGAGACGTGGCCGCTTCCATCTGTGGAAAAGACGGCGTACCGCAGTCGCCAACAGGGTGAGCCTCTCTCCCTCGGCTCGCTCTGGGACGGCGGGCAGATCGCTTTGGCTGTGCTGGTCTCCGTGTTTCAGCAATACGAAAAGGAGAATTAATTAAATGTGTCAAAAGACTTTCCAGCTCTAACCTTCTGTGTCCGGGCTAAAGTCAGGGAATACAAACACTCCCTTCCATTTTGTGTATTTGACGTAGGCAAAAATCACCCTCACTCACCTTGATCCTTGCTTCGTATTGGCCCAACCCTGAAATTCTCCTGTAGGAGTTCGAATCTGAAAAGACACCTCTGTTCCCTGCCGCCAGCCTGGCGAAGCCGTGCGGACAGGATCCTTGCCGGCTGGCCTTGGTTGTCGCTCCCAGCACCTATCAAGACAGGAGCCAGGTTCTCTGAAGTACCCATTTGGCGAAACCGATCAGTGGCACCATGGATATTTGAGGCAGGCGGGGAACCTTGCTCTCTGTCGGGCCTGCACAAGCCACACAGGATGGAAGCGAACACCGCTAGGATTTCAGGAAGCATCACTTTGTCAGGCTTAGAGGAGGTGGAAATGAAACGCAGCAGCCGGAACTACAGAAAGGGCGTGTCTGCCAGACTTCAAGATCAATTCCAGTGCACACCAAAATGGCTGCTTCTCCGAGGGAATCGTCTTTCCTGTCCGTGCCTCAAGAAGCGAGAGGCACTTAAAGAATTTGAATCTGTTCTCCTCTTCGGATACGATCCCTCATCTTTCTTCCTTGCCTTCTTTCTTTTCTTTCCCAGGGATGCAACCTACTCACCTGGCACATGAAATACTCACATTATGACACGCAGGCTTTAGAGATTTACATGAGCATCAGCAAACCTTATTTTAGCCCAATATAGAGAATGTGTGATGCGCGGAGGGAACCCTGGGCTTATTCCCCAGATAAGTCATTTCTTTCTTTCCTCAAAGAAAAATCCAATATCCTGAGATCAGATGCATATTGAAGCTTTGGTGGAAAAGAACCAGAAAGGGGGCCAGATTAACGTGTTCGCGTCGGCCTCTCCCCGTAGAGTGATGTGTGAAGACTCGGGGAGCCTCCGTGGAGGAGTGTCCCCCGCTGGACAGGGGCAGTGCCTCCGAGCTGGGCATTGGCCGCGCCATCCCGGAACGGGTTAGCGCCCGCCTCGCCTGAGCAATTCGGGGAGCACTTTCTGATTCACCGGCGCGTGAGAGATGCATGCTTTCTCTCCGTGCTTCAAGGGGCTACTGAGCAGCAAGCGGAAGACAGTAAGCCTGGCCTTCAGGCCCATTCTGGACCCCCCCTTCCTCCCTGCTGGTCCCGCACGCCCGGCTACGCCATTCGGGCCAGGCTGTTGGCAGGTGTCTGGGCTCAGCACACGCTGCTCCCTCTGCCTGCGACGCCCCTTCCCGCCCCATCCCTACGTAGAGGCACCTACTCACGGGAGACCAAACAGCTCCTCGCACGCAGAAGCACTGCTCCGTTTTCCCTGAATGAGCAGACAGACCCATCGGCCACCAGCTAGGCTGCAGGCTTTGCTTCCCAAACGTCGTCTTTCCGTCCAGTGATTTGGAACCAGCCTCGAAGCACGGCACCACCTTCCACGGTAGATTCTCACAGCGAAGCCCCACGAGTCTCCCCTGGTACCTGCTTCTCCCTCCCACCACACATCCCTGTCCCCCTGTCCCCCGCGGGCATGTACTGCCCACGCCGCCTCTAAAATAGGTCTTAAAACCCCACCCAGGGCCACCTGGGGGGCTCAGTCGGGTCAGCATCCGACTTCAACTCGGATCATATCTCGAGATTCATGGATCCAGGCGCCACGTCGGGCTCTGTGCCGATAGTTCAGAACCTGGAGCCTGCTTCAGAGGGCGTCTCCCTCCCTCTCTGCCTCTCTCCCATTCTGCTCTGTCTCTGTCTCTCATAAATAAATAAACATTAAAAAATTTAAAAAAACAACATTCACATCTCTCCTTCCCCAGAGTTCCACCACCTCTGACCCCGATCCCCTTACGCAAAGGATTCCCTGCCCCGGCTAACAGCTCCAACAGCCCCCCTCAGAGCCTCACCCAAGAGCACGCACTTCCCGGAGCAGCGCCAGCCAGACACTGACAGACAGGAGGCTGAAGTCCCGGTCATTCCACCGACGTGGGCCATCGATGCTCCCCGTGGGGCTGGCTGAGGTGCGAGCAGCCTGCATCCCAGCTAGACTTCCCCCTCTACGCACCCCTGCTGCCTCCCCGGCCCTCCCGCAGGGATGTATCCTAACACACGCCCTGCCCATCCCCTCCCGGCTCAGCTTCTGCTTCCCGAGACCCTAACCCGCAATGCGTGTGGAGGCGGGTAGGAGTCCATCCAAGCAGCTGCGTTTTGAGTTCAGATCTCGGACCGCTGTATAGTCCACTAGGGCTGCTACAGCGAAACCCCACAGACCAAGGGATTTCGGTAAGGAACATTTATTTCTTAGGGGTCTGGAGGCCGGAGGTCCAAGGTCAAGATGCCGGCAGATTCAGCGTCTGCTGAGAAGCCGCTTCCCGGTTCGTAGACGGCGGCGCTCTGCTGTGTCCTCAGGTGGCAGAAACCTGAGGCAGCGCGCCGGGGTCTCTGTTCTGAAGACACAAGTCTCATTCACCTCCCAAAGACCCTCCTTCCTGGGATTCGGGATTGAAGCCTCGCCGTATGGACACAAACGTGGTGTCCCCTGCACGTACCAGGTTAAACCGCATTCTTAAAAGGGATCCACTGCTGACAACTCGAAAATTATTAGAGCTTTTGCACCACACAGCACTTCCTCCTAAATGCAGTACCCGCAGAGATTGATGATCGAAAACAAGAAGAAAAGAGACATGGGGGGAGGGGGAAAATGGGGGGGAGAGGGAAAAGAAGCAGAAGACCTCTGGGGCTTTGGACAGAGCACGGGACCCTGCGTGCTGCCCTGCCTCCTCTCTGCCCTTTCTCCTACATTGTCACACACACACACACACACACACACACACACACACACGTTCTGCATTTCTCCCCACTAGACTGGAACCCCTTGAGGGCAGGGAGAGCACCCATCCTTCTGCATAGCGCGTGAGCAAGGCCCAGACGAGGCAGAGACGTGCAGTGAGTTTGCAGGTAGTGCGTGCACATTCATCGGCAGGCTTATTGGTCTACATGCCTTTCGAGTCCCCCAGCTTTGTGATAAGTCTGGAAGTCAGGTAAAATGACTTCTCCCACTTTATTCTTGTTCTTCGGACTTGCTGTAGCTATTCTAGTTAGTTCCTTTCCATATAAATTTCAGAATAATCTTGCCTCGATCTACAAAAACCAGGCTGGAATTCTGATAGAAAGTCCGTTAAATCTGTTTATCGATTTGGGGACATTCTGTCTCTTTATCACCCTGAGTCTCCCAACATGAACACAGCACAGGTCACTCCATCCATGGGGACCTTCTTCGATTTCTTTCGCCAGGATTTTGTACGTTTCAGCAACCAAGCTCTGTATGAGCTTTCTTAGATTTACACCCCAGTATTTTGGGGGGGGTGTTTATAAACAGTAGTGAATTTTTATTTTGATTTCCATGTGTTCATTGCTAGTACACAGAAATAAAATCTTTTCTTGTATATTTATCTTGTATCCTGCAACTTTGCTGAGCTCACTTATTACTTCTAAGAGTATCTTTTGTAGATCCCTTGGGATTTTCTTTTTTTAATGTTTATTTACTTTTGAGAGAGAGAGAGAGAGAGAGAGAGAGAGAGAGAGAGAGAGAGAGAGAGAGAGAGCACAAACCAGGAAGGGACAAGGCAAGACGGAGACACAGAATCCGAAGCAGGCTCCAGGCTCCGAGCAGTCAGCACAGAGCCCAACACAGGGCTTGAACCCACGAATGACGAGATCATGACCTGAGCCGGAGTCGGACGCTCAACCCGCTGAGCCCCCCAGGAGCCCCGGGGATTTCCTACATACACTCTCATGGCATACGCAGGTGTATACTTGTTTCGATCACTACCTTCGATTTATAGCACGTAGCCCTAATTTCATAACAATAGTCTAATGTTTCCATTTTAAACAAGTTTATGTAAAAAAAAAGTGCATCGGTTTAAAGGAAAATGTTGAATAAACAGCAGTAAAGGAAGCACACAAGTAGGGCAGAAGCTATCATCTGTGAGCCAGCATGAGCGACCTCGAATTATGTCCTGGGATGCTGACACCAGCCCCGCTCCTGACGGTATCAGAGGATACAGACGCTGAACCTGCCGGCATCTTGACCTTGGACCTCCGGCCTCCAGACCCATAAGAAATACATGTTTGTTACCGAAATCCCTTAGTCTGCGGGGTTTCGCTACAGCAGCCCCAGTGGACTAGGAGTGTGCCGGGAGGGAGCACACAGGGACAGAAGAGAGCATCACTGCTGGTACCGAGTTTTGGCCAACATCTTTACGGCACTACCTCCACGCTCCTTAAAAACCCAGCAGTCGGTCTGTTGGGTCAGCTGTAGGTAAAACTTCCGAGTGAAGGCTTTCTACGCGAGGGTGCAGACCCCAGAGGGTCTGCGCCGGTGTGTCGGGCACACCAAAGCCCTCCCAACACACTCACCCCAGCTCCGCTCTGCCGTTGGCCACCCTAATTAGCTTTTGTGCAAACGGCCTCATCAGGTCTAGTACAGATCTCTCCCTCCGAACGAGACGTTTCATGACGTCACTCCCCTCGGGGGCGCTGGGAAGATGACCTTACATCCGCTGAGAGAGGAGGGTTCGTTTTTACGGCCTGCCCCTGCTAATGTGTGTTTAGACGGGGCAGGACGATCGATGCCGAGGAGAGGATGCTGATCTGACTCGCCGGAGTCGAGGGAAGGACGCCGCTTCCCCGTCCATTTTTATAAATCACTTTAAAGGCCTATCGATCTTTCCCTGGGCACTGTGGGACACCAACCCCCGGGGCAGCAGCCTGCCGAGCCCCTTAACCCTTTCTAGTGCCCGCTCCCGGCAAGAGCCATCGGCTTCCAACACGTGGGCTGATGCTCCCTCCCTGGGCCCAAAGCCTGGCTGGGCCAGTTTTCCAAGTGTGGCTTTCAAGGCATTTGGGAAATCAGGAGGGGCCCTTCACCCCTGCACACACACGCACACACACACGCCATCCATGTACACATACAGAGACCCACGTAAACCCAGCACTGAAACAAAGCGAAAGCATGAGGCTCACACCCAAGCAATGGGTCTGAAAACCACCCCTTACCCAGAGAAAGGGGCCATTCGCTGTCTCTCCAACTGTATTTATTGGGACCCAGTTTCACCACTTGGGAAGTTGGCAAATGGTGTGTAATGGGGTTCATTCTGGGCCACCCCAGACTTCAGGGACGGCTCTGGCTTGGGCCTCTCCGTCCCCCCTGCTCAGCGATGTCACCCACACCTCTAATGGCTCTCAACCACAGTGCTACCAAGCGCAGGTGCACCATGGAGATGGCTCTTGATCCCAAGTCGTTATTAAGAACAGTCACTTAAAGGAGAGCTGCGGGGTATTTTTATCACTTAGAGCAGGGCCCGTCCCCGGAGGAGCATCCGAGTCCCAGCCTGCGCTCCCTCCTCGGGGATTTCTCGCCCCCGTGGCCTGACACGTCTCTGCTTCAGCCACTCCCGGGGGCCCTTCATCTCTGCAGGGGACTGGGTGACGCCGTGTGCCGCCGGGGTCGGGCTCCGCACGTGACCGTGAAGGGATGGGGTCCAGCCGGCACCCAGGAACCCGCGCGGGGCTGAGGACAGGTGTGCCACGGAGGTGCAGGTGCGGGGCGGTTTGTGTGGCCGCGAAGGGGCGCCTCCATTGTCCTCCGTGACGTCAGTCTCAATGTGGCCTCTGAGAGGGCAAGTGCTGACCAGTGGAAACTTCTCAGGAGTCGGGGTTCAGGGCCTCCCGGGAGCACAAAGGAGGCGGCGAGTGGGGTGCCCTGGTCCTAGTCGTGAGGATGCCTCCTTCTTCATGTTCGTCGAGACCAGCTCCATCGCCCTGTGGAACTGAAACCAAAACTTGCAGCAGGGACGGGAAACGATCCTGCCAATCCCACGAGGACAGGGAAGGGAGGGGCGCGGAAGGGGAGGGAAGGGGTCTCTCTCGCCTGAGCCTCCCCCACTCCTCGCTCCCCTGTCCTCCACCGCTCCTCCTGTTCCCACCTCGGGCCCCCCAGCTCCCCCTCGTCCAGTCTGGCAAACAGGGTGGCCTTCCCAAGGCACCAAGAAACACGTCACCTCCCACTTAACCCTCAGGCTCCTGCCACGGAGATAAAATTAGATCTTCTCCTCGGCGCAGGGGACTCCCCACCCCAGACCCCGCAGCCCCTGCGCGGGGGGCCGGTCCGGGTCCCCGAACGGCGCGCCCCATGCCTCCTCTCCTTCGTCCACGCATGGTCAGCCCCGACTTCAGCTGGAGAAACCGAGGCGGGGAGACACCGAGTCACTTGCCCAAGGTCACACACCAGGACGTGCCCAGACCTGAACCCCACGCCCTCTCTCCCACGGGAAAAGGGTCAGATGGTTAGGCTTGGCCACTTCTCCACCCGTTTGTAGCCAAGACGGAGCAGGAGCAGCGTGGCCCCCGTTCCCGGGGGCCCTGGTCGGAGGCCCATCTTTTCCCTTCTCCCCAGGGTGACCTTGGCTGGGTCCCTGAAGGCCTCGGGTTCTTACTCTGTAACGTGGAGCAAGTCGCGGCCTGGAAGGCTGACTGGGAGGAGCAGAGGCCACGTCCTGGGTCTTTCGCAAAAACGCGATGGCCTTCTGCAGGCAGAGTCCCCTTGCCTGGCTTGGGAAACTGAGAGAGCGGTGGGGTGGGGGGGAAAGCTCGACTGGAAACCCCTCGGGTTTCAGGGTAACCCTGACCCGGGAGCCCCCGGGGACATGCTTGGCCGTTCACCCCGTAGGATTAGAAAAAGTGCACGAAAGCATGCTGGGAACCGGGAGCTCTGAGCAACGGGGAGTTTGCCGTAACCAAGGCTGCCTGGCTGCCTGGCAGGGGAGGGGGGGGTGGCGGGGGGGGGGCCGGAGGCACAGCGCAAGGGAAAGGCCTAGAAGCAGCTAGAAACCTCCCTTTCAGCCTGGCCTCCAGCAGAGAAGTGCCGAGCCGCAGAACGCTTCGCTCTGTCTGCCCACACCTTGCTGTGTGACCCTGAGCAAGTCCCTGAACCTCTCTGAGCCTCGGAGAGACCAATCAGACCACCGGGCCAGCCTCCCAGATCTTCCCAGACGCGAAAGGCTCACGGAGGGCCGCCCCGCCCCCCCCCACCCCCGACCCCACGCCACGAGGCGCACGCAGCACCCGCTTCCTGGGAGGCGTCCTGCTCCCTGTTCAGCCCGGACTCTGAGAACCACGCTGTTCCCAAGGTTGCAGAACGAGATGGGGGCTGGGCCAGGAGCAGAACCGGCTCCATCTGCCTCCAGGGCGGTGCCCTCCCTCCTCGCAGGCGCTGGCCCCAACCGGCTGGCCGCCCGCCCCCCCGCCCCCCAAGCCTCCCATGCTGGTGGGAGAGCCGCCAGGCACAGCCCGTGTGTCCTCCCCGGCGGCCCGTGCCAAGCGGCCCTGCCCAGACCGCACGAGGAGCTGGCCGCGGCCTGCCAGCCTGTTTCTCATTTAGAGCAAGCCCCGGCTGCAGCCCAGACATTCCAGAGGGGACAGGCAGACGCCAAGCCCGCCCATGGCTTGGGAAACGGGGCTGCAGGCAGCCCCGTGGTCAGAGTGCCACAGTGTTTTCCCTTCCCCGTCGACATTTTAGAAGTTGCTTCAGCCCTCAAGGAGCTTGGGCCACGCTTTGGGGGCCCTGACCCTGGCGCTCAAGGCCCCCCCGCCATGGCCGGAAATAAAAGTGAGTCTGCCGAGCAGGCCAGACTCCGCTTGGCTCCCACGCCCTCCTCTGGCTCTGCCCACCGGGCGCACATGGCCGGTCTCCACCTCTCCCACAGCCTCACCTCCAGCTGCGAGTCCGGGGAGGCTTCCCGGTGGAGGGGGCCCCGAACAACACAAGGCCACTAATTATGGCTCAGCCGCTGGCTGAAGTGAGGTCCCCCGCCCCCTCCCGGCAAGGGGCAGGTGGGATGGCCGGGGCTGTCCTTGGGAGAATCCTACCCTCCACACATCCCCGAGTGAGTGAATTACAGACCGCTGCCTGATGATGTAAGGAGCACTCCCGATTTCCCCCGAAGTGACGATGTGCCTTCGACGGAAAGCCACGGTCTGGGCTGCTGGCCGGCGAGGCGTCCGGCGCGAGGCTCTGCCTTCTTGCCGGCCGCGCCCCTGGGTCATGCTTGCTTGGTCTGCCAGTCCAAATAAATTCTTCCTCCCTCCAGAGCTGCCATGTCAGCCCCCGAAGGTAGGGCTTTTTCTGTTTTTTTTTTTTTTCTCTTATCTGTTTTATTTTTTTTTATTCCCTTCTGATTTATAAACCCCCGCTATTGGGACCAGGGGCTTTTAAAACCAGTTCCCACAGCATGACGGTTCATGAAAAAGTTAAAAATAGAATTCTCGTCTGATCCAGCGAGTCTGCTTCCGGGTATCCGCTCCGAAGAATTGAAACTGATGTTTGTCCGGCCAGGCCGATAGCGGCATTCATTGCTCTTGACAGCCCGAGGGTCCAAGCAACCCGAGCGTCCGCTACGGATGAGTGGATAAGGGACGTGTGGTCCACCCAAACGGCGGACTGCTATTCAGCCTTAAAAAGGAAGGAGATTCTGACACCTGCTCCAACAGGGATGAAACTTGAGGATGTGCTGAGTGAGATAAGCCAGTCACGGAAAACAAATAACTAACTGCACGATTCCACTTATACGAGGTCAAATCGCAGAGACGGAAAGGACGCTGGCTGCCAGGAGCCGGGTGAGGGAGGATGGAGAGTCGGCGTTTAATGGAACAAAGTTTCTTCGGCTCCGCAGGCCAACAGGTATTCTGGGCACGGACCGTGGTGACGGTGGCACAACATCGCGAATGTGCTTGGTGCCCCTCGGCTGCCAGCTCGACCGCGGGTACGAGGGTAATTGTTTTAATGTCTATGTATTTATTTTGAGAGAGAGAGAGAGAGAGAGAGAGAGAGCAGGAGCGCAAGGGCAGTGGAGAAGCAGAGAGAGAGAGAGGGAGAGGGAGAATCCCGGGAGGGCCCCACGCTGTCCGGGCGGAGCCCCACGCGGAGCTGGAGCCGGTGAACCGTGAGATCGTTGACCCCAGCGGAAATCGAGAATCGGATGTCCCGCTAAGTGCCTGAGCCACCAGGCGCCCGTGAGATGAGAATTTGTACCTCGTGTGCATTTTACCACAACACGAAAAAATAGGTTGAGAAAAACACAAACGCTCCCCGAGGCTCTCCGACGGTGGTCTTCCGGCTGACGGGACGACAGGTCACTCCGATGCTGCGGAAATCAGTGTCTCTACAGGACGGAGCACCTTGCACGCGCAGACACGGCCGGGCTCGCACACGGGCCTCGGGGAGAGCAGGGACGGGCTGGCTCCAGAAGGAGAGCACGGCCGAGGGTGGGAATCTCGCCCTGCTATCACGGCGGGGCCCTCCCTGTGGGACAGGAAAACACGGCGGGTAAGGGAGGATGCATCCTCCCCTCCAGGAGATAGACCTTTAGTGAGGCTTCCAGTACCATTCTATCCTCTCCTGCCCCAAACCACGCCCAGGGATGGGAGTAAGCAAGTCAGGAGGTCAGGCCGCGGCTCCTGACCCTCCGCCCAGCTTCCTCCCATCACCTCAGAGGCAGACCAGGCCGGGAGTGTGCAGACATCGCCAAGGGTGTGCGAGTGTCTTCCTCCCACCACCTACCCTTCTCCTTAACCACTCCCTGCTCGGGGGCTCTGCCCAAGACTGGCCCTACCCTCAATGCCAAGGATGGGCACATGACCCAGGACTGGCCAATAAGAGCACTGGAACCCCTTCCACCAACCACAGGATGTATATGGAACCCAAACGGACCAATCGGAAAGGACTCCAGAACTTTTTCTAAATAACCGAGATAAATACCATCTCTCTCCTCAAAGGGTAAGCAGCTACTTTATTTGGAGCTGCTGCTGGCCATCTCTGCCACCTCTGTTGACATGAGGTCAACATAAAGAAAAGCAGGAGAGAAAGAAAGAGGGAGAGCGCCCAGATCTAGCCATGCCTGAAGCTGGACTTATCCCCCAGCCTTTAATTAATTCCATTTTCTTCTTAAGCCATTTTGACTAGGGTTTCTATCACTTGAGGCCAAAAGAAGTCAGTTTGCTACAGAAGCAGATCCTCGGAATTAATCCCTGCCATCTTCCACTCACCGCTGTCCCCTCTCCCTGTGGGGTTGTGTTCGCTGCTGTAACAAACGACCTGAAAACCTAAGTGCCTCGACACAGCCAAGGTTTATTTCTGACTCCTGTCCCGGGGCACCACAGGGGAGGGGAGCTCAGTGGGGGACCGGGCGGTCTCCACGCAGCTTTCTGGAGACCCAGGTTCCTTCCATCAAGTGGGCCATCGCCTCGGGCTTCAGAGCGTCCCCGGGGGGTCTATGTCTGCCCCGGGGCATGAGGGGCCAGGGCGTGAGGAGAGGACACAGTCCTCCTGGGGTGAGCGCCTGGCCCGGAGGAACGAGGCCGTCACGGGGGCACAGCACCACCTGCCCACTCTCCCACTCTGCCCGCCTCGGTGTCTGTCCGCCCGCCCTGCCCCCCTTTGTCTGCCTTCACGGCGGGACTCACAGTGTTGGCCCGTCTCCCCGCCCCTTCCACCTTCCTGGCCTCCTCCACGGTTTCAGTGCGATAGTCTGGAGGGGTTTGTAGGGTGGAAAAGGAGGGGGCTGGGCAAAGGCCAGGAGAGGGGGGGGTGCACACGAATGCCCTTAGCGCCCGCAATGCCCACCGTTGGGCCGATGGCCTCTGTCTCTCCCTCCCCCTCCCCCTCCCTCCATCGCCGCCCACAAGGAACCCTCCGATGGAGACCCAGAGGGGGCTCCCAGAATGTGTCCTGAACCCAGCTCATCGTACAGGTGGGTAGTACGGGAGTCACAGGTCGGGGCCCAGGCATACCCCACGTCCCCTGTCCAGGGCTCGTCCCCTGGGCCCAGCTCCCAGGCCCTGACCCAGAAAGGGACAGACAACAAGCAGCCACCTGCGTTTATGGATCCCCGGCCCCGGGCCCCAGCCTGTGGAAGTGGCTTTTTGCATCCCCGGCCCTAGTTCACATCCTCAGTTCCTGATTCTGCGGGACAGGGAACGCGGCGGGTCCCTCAGCGAGAGGAGGCCAGCGGGCGGGCGGGCCAGCGAGGTGCAGAGCTGGGGGCTCCGCACCGTCTGTCACTCACCTGCAGGTCCCGCCCGGATCCGGGAGCTCCGCCCCGGCCCCGCCTCCCAGGCCACCAGCGCGGGGAGCCTGAGCTCTGGGCTCCGGCAGCACAGGGACAGGGGGACACGCGACACATCACGCACAGGCTCAGCCGCCAAGAGGGAGGAAAGGGAGAGAGAGAGAGGGGGGAAGAAACGTGGCCAAAGCGAAGGCAGCAGGGAAGAAAAGCCAAGAGCAAAGCCCGCTAATATTACTAGTTAAAGACCCGTTTCTCTGTAAACTTGAATTCGTCCGGTACATGCCAAGCACCGTTGGCCGGAGCACTTTTCCACACTTCTCCTTGTGATTAATACGTACTTAGCGGCAGCGGGAATTAGAAGCTCGGTAATAATACCCTTCCCAAAACACTGCAGATGAAAATTTCTGTTTGAAATTTAAGGAGAATTCTATTACGGCTGCAACACATTATACGAAAGGCCGGCCTTGGCGAGGCTTCGCTTCTGCCGCCCCCACCCGTGGCCGGCCTGCTCCTGCCAGGCCGGAAGCCTGGGGAAGGCGGCCACGCGTGGTCAGGGGCGGGGGACACGGCCGACGTGGCCTGTGGAATTCCGATCTCCTTCCGAGAGGCCTCTCGGCCCTCCCTGGGCTCCGTCCTGCTCCGCCGTGGCCTCGCAGGGAGCACCCCGACGGTGGGCAGGCGCGGAAATGGGCCCGAGCTCTCACGCCAGCCCCTCAGGGACAGGAGGCCCCCTGGCTTGGGGGCTCGGACTGTGAAAAAGAAAGACTACTCCTTGTCTAAACTGACCTTCTGGCCCAAGACTGGGGTGCCCATCACTCATGCGTGTTTGGGTTTTTGTTTGTTTGTTTGTTTTTCACTTCCCCTGACACGCCGAAGGAAGGTGACATAATCGAGCCCATTACCCCTCACTGTGTCCGTTCGGGTCTCTGTCCCGGCTCACCGAGGCCCAGGACTGGCCGGTCTGCGGGCCGTCTCTCCCTCCCATCCAAGTCGGAGCACCCTCCTGAAGCCCACGTGACACCCAGGACTTCTTCAGGCACGTTCCTTAGCTGAGCACCTCGGACCCCGCCTGCGTCGGCCCGCCCAGGCCTTTTCTGCCCCCACGTCTCCCATCCCACCCTCCGTACCCCGGCAGGACCGCGTGGCCCATGGCTCAGCCCTCTGTGTGCTTTCTTATACCTCAGGGCCTTTGCATAGGTTATCTCTGGAACCCCCCTCCTCCTCTGCCTGGCCGACTCCTCCAACCTTCAGGCAACCCCTCCTCCAGGAAGCCTCTGCTCCCCCACTGCCCTCAAGGCTGGCTCTGTGCCCCCTCTGCAGGCCCACGGCCCGTATTCTTTCGAAGGTAACCTCTGCATTCATGGTGCCTGGTCTTGAGCCCATCCCTCTCGCCAACCCGGCAGGCGCTTGGGGCAGTGACTGACTCCCAGCCGCCTCTGTGTTGCCAGTACCTGCCACGCGCCCGGGCACACAGTAGGTGCCCAACCGAAATGCTCCCCGCGGATGAAATCTGCTGAACGAGACACGGTCCTGCCCTCTGAGCGTTCAAGGCTCCTGGAGCAGCGGGCGGTGCCGTGAGGCCCCGGCTTGGCCCGGCCGGGCTACGCTTCCCAGATGTCCCTCCCCGAAGCCTTCCGGTCAGGAGGTGCCACAGACACGCCTTCCCGTGATGCGGGGAGAAGCGGCAGGCTCGCGCCTGCTGGCTGCTCGGCGGCCCAGGCGGGCCCTCCCGTAGCTCACACGCCATGCCCGGCTGCACCTGCTGCACTGCCCCCTCCAACACGCTCCTTCAGTCTCGGCCCCTGAGCCACGCGTGCGCGCATGTGTCCCCTGCGGGCAGGACAAGGCGAGCAGGGCTGGGGGCCGCACGAACGGGCGGAGGCTCCCGTCCGCCCCCACGCGGTGTGACGCCGGCCGACTTGGGACCTCCCCACTTCCCCTTCTCACACCCCCTTCGCCTCCCAACCTTCTGCCCGCAGACTGGAGGCTCCGGCGTCGCAGGCAAGACCCGCAGATGTACAGGGACAGCGCGCAGAGCTCCCACGGCCCCGGCCCAACAGCAGGACCCCATACTTTCCGGCGGTTCCGCTCCTCCGACCCGACCCCGACGGAGAGAAGACGGCCCTGCACTCACTCAACGCGAGACAGACACAACGAAAAACTCCGAGTCGGGGAACGCCGAAGCCCCAGCGGGGGGCAGGGATGCCAGGGACAGCCGCCTCGAGGGGTGGCCTTGAGCTCAGCCCCGAGCACCGGGAGCCTCCAATGGAGGCGGCCTGCGGCCCCCAGGCTGAGGGAGGAGGCCTTGTGAAGAGCCAGCCCCCTGCCGTGGGGAAGGACGGCCACCCGAGGGTCCCCAGCTCCGGCTCCCAGACCTGAGGGGTGACAGCCACCCAGTCCAGGGCTGCTTGAGCTTCGCCTTGTGCCGGAGGTCCTCACCGTCGGAGGATGAAGGTCCACCACAGGAGAAAACCGCTCAAGCCAAACGCGAAGTCGGAGAGCTCGGTGCCGGCATTTTCGGTGGGGAAGGGACCCGAGTCCAGGGTGCGCCGCGGAAGTGGGGCCTGCGCAAGGGCAGAGCGGAGCTCCGCCTTGCTTCCCAGACAGCACGGGAGGTGACAGAGCCACGGCATTCCCTCCACCAGCAGCGTGGCCGGGAGCAAGGATGCGGCCACAAAGAGCCCTCGGAGGAACACCTTCCGGGCCTCCCTGCCGGTCCTCCAGCAGCTGAGAAAGGAAGGCAAGGGACACGCGTGGGACCACAGGGAATACAGGGGCGGGTGGGCGAGGACCCCAGATGGCCCGCCCGTTAGAAGGTAGACTCGACCCCAGAGCCAGGGGCCACCCTGCACTGAGCTCCGTGTCTGTCATTGGGAATCGGGCTTGGTCACAAGGCCTTCAAGGAGGTCCGTGGCGCGCACCCGCGGAGAGCGGCCCGAGGTTTGCACAGAAACCAGTCTCCGTCCGAGCTGGCGTTTCAGGACGAGCCCCGCGCCTTCCCCGGCTCTGGAAACGAAGCTGCCGCCAGAGGGGCCCGCAGCCGTGGGGCAGGGACACCCAGCGGCGGTGGAAAAAGCCAGGGCAAGATTTAAAGCTCCCCGCCAAACCCAACCGGAAGCGGCCGGCGGATTTGCTGTGAAAAAGTTGGTTTCGAGCTCCCCCCATCCGTAATTACCCGCTCTGGAGGTGTCACGATTCCCCTGCCAAAATGACGGCTGCCCTCCCCTTATTAAGCCCCCTTCACACCACTCCTTCCTCGCTCTGCAAAAACGGATTGCACTCAAAAAAAAAGAAATTAGAAAAATAATTGGCGTAATAACCATAGCCTTGAAAAGACTTCTGCCAGAATTTGAGAGCAGAAGGGAAAGGGGGCCCGAAATAAAGCCATCTCTCTGGAAATCAGAAACCTAAATTAGTTCTGAGCGCTGGCGACACCCACTTCCCCGCCAACTCTCCGGAGGCGAGCGTGAGGGCTCCTCCTCCCATCACGAGGGAGGCCGGGCCGAGCGCCGCCTCGGAACGCACGGTACCTGCCGGCCCTGCCTCCTGCTCCTACGGGTGGGGAAACTGAGGCACGCGACGTGCCGGCTCTCTTTCCGGGCACGGGAAAGACCGCAGCTCCTCACCTCCTCCGAAGCGAGGTGCGGCCACATGACCGGAGTGGGCCGGTGACCCGCGAGCAGAAACAGCACGTGTCACCTGCGGTGGGAGCGCTGACGGTCTGGGTTCCCCTCGGTGCCGCGGCGGGGGCTGCGCAGGCCCGCGTTAGGGCGAGTCTGCATCGGCCTGCATTTCTGAGTAGCCACGACCAACGGAGCCTTCCTGCTGACCAGCGTTCAATGCTTAGCAAGCGTCAACGTTCGGCTTTGCTGTGTTCGAGCAGCGGTGGGCGGGGGATGTTTGTTACTGCAGCACACCTGCCTCGCCCTAACGGATACACCGCTCTGTCCTCGCGCTGGTTTTTCTTAGAAAGGTCCTTAATGGCGGGCTCCACGTTCATTTTGACGTGAGGAACACCTAGCGTACGGCTGGGCTTAGAACGTGTATTGAATGGAACGCTCCGTGGAGAAAGGAATCGAAAGCAAGATGGTGTCAAGTGACATGTCCAAACTAGGGAGACAAATCTGGCGTGTGTGTGGGTGACGACAGTCCACCCTCTAGGGCTGGGCGGTCATGACATCCGGGCTCTTGAAAAACCTCCCCCAAACCTACCCGGGTAACTACAAACTACTTACTGCCTCTTAAAGGCAAGGTCGGAGCACTTAGGTGAGTCCCCCACGGCCACAGGCAGCCGTTGAGCCACCAACCTGACTCCAAAGCCAGGGATGGCCCCCCGCCTGCCGGGACACTCACACTCCAGGACAGGAGCCCCGGGGAGAAGCCCACGTCCGTGCCAACAGGGGAAATGAGCAAATACGGGTCAAATGTCCACCTAGGGCCGGCCGTTTTGAGGACGCGGAGGCCGCAGGCATCGGGAGGCCTGCCGTCAGAAAGAGCACTGAGCCGGTTACAAGAGTCCTGGCCCCCCGTCCTGCCACCTGCTCACCTCCTCTCGAGGCCCCAGTATCTCCGAGCAGGCAGGCGGGACAAAATCACCTCCAGGACCCGTTCCAGCTCTCGAGTTCCACAGTTCCTGTAAACATACCTCCGGCTGATCAAGGAAAGAGAGTCGAAAACCCTTTGAAGAAAATCGCTAAAGCCCAGAAATTACGGGGAGGCCTCCGAGATCCGTGAACGAAAGGCACTTGCCAAATCCCCTCTGTCATTTCCCAAGGGTATTTTCTATATCATTATTTACCGAAGGAATTTCTGGACAGAGTTTAAGTGCCTCGGAGCCTACAAAAGAACCATCTCTGCGAAACGTAACGCAAGGTTCTGAATACTCTTGGCCGATGACTTTTTCTTTGAAATATGTTCTCCACTGAACAAAGGATCTTCTTCCTTTTCCCAATTTTTCTAAGTTTAGGCGAAACACACACGCGTGCAACCTCATCATGGGGACCGACTTAGAAAACTTTTTGAAAACTTTTTAAGTTAGCCACACGGCCTACGAACACATGTATAGTATCGAAGATTCTCATTTAGGACGCGCTCAGTATCATGGAATTGGTTATTAGGAAGAAGACGAGGGGCGCCTGGGTCACTCCGTCGGTGAAGCGTCTGACTCTGGATTTTGGCTCAGGTCACGATCTCGCGGTTCGTGGGTTTGAGCCCCCCGTCGGGCTCTGTGCTGACAGCGTGGAATGTGCTGGAATCCTCTGTCTCTCTCTCTCCTCTTTCTGCCCCTCCCCTGCTCAGGCTCTATCTCTCTTTCCCAAAAATAAATAAATAAACATTTTTTTTTAAAGGAAGAAGACGAAAATGGGATACGTCTCTTGAGAACAATGAGCCAGGCTTTGTGCCAAGAGTCAGGCAGCTGGTAGGCGCTGACGCTGGGTTCCAACCGGGATCTCACAGACTCTAGGGTCCAGGCTTTGAGCCACCAGGTTCTGTGCTGTCTCCCTTGCAGGGCTCACTGGATCCTTACATCCAGCCTCCAAGGCACGAGCCCCATTGTACAGATGAGGAAACTGGGAACGGGCCAGATCAAGTCGCTGGCCCGTGACCACCCGGAGCGAGCGTCCGTCTGGGAAGGCAGGATTCAAATCCTAGTCCATCATACTTACCTGGCAGGGGAGATACCGTGATCAAATCCTAGTCCATCAAACTGGACAGCCCTTTGCCTGAGTCCACACCGTTTCCAGGTAACCCGGGCCTCGCGACGCACGCTCCTCCTGCTTGGGCTTAACCTTGTGGCCCAGCGCATTGCTAGTGCCAACTCCCCAGTCTTCCGAGTCTGAGGTGGATGAAAAAACAGGGGAATTCTTCGCAGAGCCAGTAGGCGTGTGTGGCCAAAGGACGTTTCAAGCGTCCGGAGCCGGGGTGGGCAAGCTCATTGAGTAGGCACTGCAGTGACGCCTGCTTTCCCTCGGAGACCTGGGCCCCGTCAATAATTCCACTGCAAGCAGCTGTTTGCAAAGGTTAAACACTCGGCCCGTAAAAATGTGCGGCGAGTTGCAACTTGGCACCAGCCGCCTCGGACTGGGAGAGAAGCTAGCGTTCGCAAAATATGGTTCAAATCACCCGTCCCCCCCCGACCACTTTTTTTTTTTTCTTCTTTAGTTTTAAGAGTGCAAGAAACATAGAAGTTTTGTGGTTTCACACTGGTCTTTTTATGGTTCGAAAGACTCCAAAACAGAGTTGATTTAAAAAATGCCTCTGCATAATGCCAACCATTGTGTGGGCATTTTCAAGGAAGCACGCCATCCGGTGCTGGGACTTCGGGGACTTGGATGTTCTTCGTTGGCTTAAACAAAAGGTTTTGTTCTCAAACAAAAGAGACACCCTGACTCGACAACTGTTTGCGTTTTGACCTCTGCACCCAAATCCCGAATCTGCCCACGAGAGGCAATGCGATACAGGGGAGTGAGCCCGGACCTCGGATCCAGCCAGGAAAACCTAACGCCTGCCTCGGCTCCTCCCTAGCTTCAAGACTCTGAGAATCTTAGGACTCTCGGCGGATCCTCGCTCTTCCCATCTCTATAATGGGCACAGTGAGATCTATGTGGAGGGTTAATGAAAAACATGAAAAAGATGCTGTATGTAGAGCATAAATTAGATCCGCCTCTTCCTTCAGACACTAAGGGTTGAGTACGTACTAAGGGCCAGGCATTATTCTCAAAACTGGAAAATCGGCAGTGAATGAGACAGACCCGGACCCTGCCCTGGTCCGTTCCTGGTGGGGTGAGACCATAAATGAGTAAAGGCATAAATAAGATCACATTTGATGATGAACAGAGGGCAAAGCAGTTCAGAGGGAAGAGGGCAGCGGCTGGGCTACCTGAGCAAGGGGAACCAGTGAAGGCATCTCCAAGGAGCTGGCACTTGAATGGAGGCTGAGGGAAAAGAGAAAAAGAGGCATCTATGGAAAGCTGGCTGGGAGCAAAATGATCCAGATGAAAGGATCAGCAAGTGCAAAGGGCCTGGGGCAGTATGAGATGGCCAAATTAGAACATGTGAGCTAGCAGGAAGTATATGAAGAGAGGCTGCAAGGGAATGCAATAGCCAAATCAGGGGATGCCTCAAAGGTCATGACCAGAGGTTATACTGGGCTTTATTGTACATTCAATGGGAAGCCGCTGGTGGGTTTTAGGCACGGGAACTGCGGGATTAATTTGCATCCTGACGCTGGGGACAGATTCACGGTAACATCCACAAGAAAACAAGAAGGCCGGTTGAGACACTTTCTCAGTCTAGCCAGAGAGGATGGACCATCACAGCCACAATGGAGATGGAGAGAAGCATATTAATTTGGGGCTATAGCTTGGAGATGGGACCGTGGATTGGTCTCCTGATGTCTTCTGGAGAAGAGAAGAAAGCCCAACCGTTAAAAGCTTGATAAAAGAGTGTGGGAACAGGGGCCGGTGAGGGGGGAAGGAACCAGGAGAGCACAGTGTCTTGGAAGGACTACAGAGAAAGAATTTAGGGAAGGAGAGAACGGCCACCTGAGCCAAGTACGCGAGGGACAGAGAGCTGCCCACTGGAACTGGCCAGACGCAGGTCACATGGGTGACCTTGACGGATACGTGCCATTTCTGTGAGGGAACGGGGAAGGCAAAGGCTGCAAGTAAGTTCAGTACATACGAGGTTTCTTTTTTAAATTCCTCCTTTAAGGATGGAAATTGGGCATCTCGTACCTTACCTGCAGTGACTCAGGTATTTCTTCGGCGATAACAAAAATGTCCACAACATAACAACTTCTTGGGCGTAGGTGTCCAGTCAGTAGGGTAGACTGAGCGGACGCTGAAAGATTATCCACCCCACCCACCTCCAGTCCACGGGAATAAAAGTTTTGGATACAATATAACGATAAACTACTTAAATACAAAGTCGATTTCAAAAGCAAGGTGAGGACAACCTCCGGGAGCTCAAAATGAAGATAAACCCAAACCGGAGAGGCTAAGAAAGGCTGAAGACAAATGTCTCACGAGATATTGGAACTGGTTGTGGGAACGGAAGCCTAGGAGAAGAACGAGACCCCAGGCTTAAATGAGGCAGAGCATGTCTGCCTCTGGGTCCCTTCACAAAGCCGGGAATCAGGAAGCGCGGCCCGCGCATGAAACTCCAAGCTGAAACATTATAAAATTTGTCCAGAGCTGATAAAACTCACAGGACCCTCAGAGAGGCAAATTTGAAGCCACTCAGAAGGGATCCCTCCAAAACCCAAGGGAACAGGGCTCCTATGAGAGCCGCCCCCGTTAAAGATAAGCTCAACCACGAAACATTACAATCCACAGGGGCAAAAAAAGAAAAAGCACCCTGAGGTCTAGGAACAATCAAAAGGCAGAGCGAATGAGAGAAATTCACCTTAGGAACTAGAAATAAAAGAAAAAATTAAAAGAAACTTGAAGCTTAGGTAAAATCTTCAAAGAGAAACAGTAAGGAATACATACAAGTCAAGATTGAATGTAGAAACAAAGGCACATCAGAAAAGAACTAAATAGAGACTCTAAAAACAAAGATACAATCATCAAGAGAAAAGCGAGGGGCACCCGGGTGGCCCAGTCGGTTAAGCATCCGACCTCGGCTCAGGTCTGATCTCCCTGTTAATGAGCTGGAGCCCCACGTCAGACTCTGTGCTGACAGCGCAAAGCCTGGAGCCTGCTTCGGCTTCCGTGTGTGTCTCTCTCTGCCCCTCTCCCGTTCAAGCTCTGTCTCTGTCTCTCTGTCAAAATAAATAAACATCAAAAAACATTTTTTTAAAGATAGAAAAGGTTAAATAGGGGACAGAGAATAGATGCGTTGAAACAAAACTATTGAACTCTAAAACAGGCATTTGGAAATCACACAGAATGCAGGAAAAAATAAATACTTCAGTGGATAACAGGAAAGAGTAACTTAAGAGCTGTGTAACAGAGAGAGAGGCTCCTGAGCCAGCTTCAGCAGCAGATAGATGAAAATTGGAATAGTACAGAGGAGATTAGCGTGGGCTCTGTGTGAGGATGGCGTGAAAATTCGTGATGTATTCCATATTACAAAAAAAGAAGAAAGAAAGAGAGAAAGAAAGAAAGAAAGAAAGAAAGAAAGAAAGAAAGAAAGAGAGAGAGAAAGAAAGAAGAAAGAAAGAGAGAGAGAGACAGTGGGAGGGAGGGAGGAAGAGGGGAGGAAGGAAGGAAGGAAGGAAGGAAGGAAGGGAGGGAGGGAGAGAGGGAGGGAGGGAGGGAGGGAGGAAAGAAGGGAGGGAGAAAGGAAGGAAGGGAGGAAGGGAGGAAGGAAGGAAGGGAGGGAGGAAGGAAGGCTCCAATATTAAGTTGAACTCTCTTTGTAGGTTTAAAATAGTTAATATCAGCAATTTCATACAGTTTCACCTACAATGTCTAATACAACGGTGGAGAGGAAAACAATAAAGACTGTGGGAGAGACACAATGTCTGGAAAGATGACAGCTGAAATTTTTCAGAATTGAAAAAACATGGGTTCTCACATTGACTCAAAACAATAGAAATAAAGTGTTGTGGCTTTATCAAACATCAAAGACAAAGAGGAAAGCTTAAAAGTGACTAGAGAGGGGAAAAAAAAGATCATTAGAGAAAAAAGATGGGAAGGTTGAATGATTCCAGACCTCCTGCCATTACCTTTCAAGTCCAGAAGACAACAATACAGTCTTATAAAAACTTACAGGAAACAATAAGCCCAGTACTCAGGTGAGAGCTGTAAGGGACGTTTTTGGACACACAGAGAGACAGACAAGACATATCCACCACAGACTCTTACTAGAGAAAAGTACTACGACAATAAAGCAAAGTCAGAAAGGAGAGGAGTACGAGAAGCAGTGTGAGTCTGCAAAACGGTAATCAGTTGAAAATCCAAATAAATATTGACTGAAAGGAAGTGAGAATGACAAAAAGAAGAGAAAAAATATGACAACATTAATATTCTTTAAAGGAAGGAAGGGTTCAGAATTAAAAGGGTTCTAAGGCTGCTGAGTGGTTAGGGCAGAGGATACAAATAGTCGCACATTTTGCTAAATATTCACCTTGAAATTTTGAGGGCTGCTGCTAAAAATAAAAATACAGAATGTATTTCTTCCAAACCCGTAGTTACAAAAAAAAAATCAAATCAATGCTACAGACAGGTCTAGGCAAACTTTCTCTCTAAAGGGCCAGATAGTCAATATTTTCAGCTTCGATATCTGTATGGTTCCTATCAACTATTCAGCTCTGTCCCTGTAATGTAAAAACAGCCGTGGACAGTATGTAAGTCAATGAGCATAACTATGTTCCAATAAAGTTTTATTTACGAAAGTAAGTGGCAGGCCAGGTTTGATCTTCAGGCCATAATTTGCCACCTACTGTAATAGAAGGCAAATGAAACGACATAAGAGAGTAATCAAGAAAGTTTATATGTGTAAAAAGCAAAACAAACAAAAACATAAGTACATTAAGAATCACAATAAAAGTAAATGGACTAAATTTATCTACTAGAATATCCACCTTGTCAAATGATATGTGCGAAACCATGTATATACAGGTTTAAAACACAAAGCAATACCATTTATCGTTTATGGATAGGTTCTTTGGTAGTAAAAGTGCAGAAAAGAATGCATCCGATTTCAGATAGCAGTGCCCAAGGCAGTGAGTGAGAACAGATTTGGAGAAGGTACAAATGGAGTGCCAACATAACTGATGAAGATTTTGTTTCCAAAACAAACAAGAAAAGCCAAAGCAGCTTATCAAAACATTAATATTCTTTTATTCTAGGTAGTGGGTATATATGGGTATTATATTACCCATAATATATAATATAATATAATATAATATAATATAATATAATATAAACCCACAAATATTACATTACTCTTCTATTATTCTCAAGTTTGGAAACGGTTTCTTTTTTAAGTACTCATACCTCATTTGAACCTTAGCAGTCATTCAGGGAACAGGATTACAAACTATATTTCCAGATGAGGAATCTGAAGTCCCAGACAAGCCAGAGACTTGGAAAAATGAGACCAGAATCTCCCGACTCGGTTAAATGCAGTCTAGGTACTGCACGATGTTTTGTGGGAACTCGAAGACATCTATTTTGCAAACACCCTATCTCCATGATCATGGGGCCTGTCTTTACCAGACATTTATTCTCGTCCAAAGAGTCTTCCTGCCTCAACCCCTTCCCACTCATCCTATGCTCTCTAGACATTTATGGTGTGAAAATACAGCTTGAATCACTCCACACGCCACCTCTTCAGTGCCGGCAGTGGGCCTGAGGGGACGAAAACAAAGAGCACATAGTTCTCCACGTGGTTTCATTTCCAACTCGACCCACCTCTACCTGGCCAAGAATTGACTTTTCTAAGCCTTCATCTCTTCGTCTTTAAAATGGGAATCACCAGCCCTACCTTCAATGTTACGTAAGGTTTTTGTGAGAATAAAATGAAATCATCTAGCAGATACCTGTTCTTACAGAAAAATTCCAAACTCCTGAGCATGGGGCCTTGTAGGTTCACCTAGATCATGCAGGTCACATGAGGGGGAAAAAAGGGGTATTGTTCTGCACACACGTGGCCAGCCCCAGAACACCCTAAGCCAGTCACACACCCTCTGCAGGCCTCTACTTCCCAGTCGTGAAAGAACAGGTTGGTCCAGACAACCTCTAAGAATACTTTCAGCTCTGTCATGTTGGGTCACCCACTTGGTTCCCCTGGGACCCATGAAAGCAGAGCCTTCAAGGCCCGTCTTGTGCAAACATCAGCCCCAGCCATGGTGAAGAGTGTGGTGTTAGTATTAGTATTGCTCATGGTAAGTGGGATGGTGAGTTCCCTAGAAATGAAAAGGCTTATTTATAGAGGTGTGGGAAGGGGAGCCAGCATTCTTGCTGCTGCTGCTACTGCCCACCACACTGGCCCCTGTCAGTTTCTGAATAAGCCAAGTTCCTCCCACCACTGGGCCTTTGCACACACACTGTCCTCCCTTTGTGGAATACTCTTCTCCACCCCTTCACCTAGTTAACGCCTACTTTGCTCTGTCACCAGTCTCAGCTCAGTCTTTGTTTCCTCAGAGAAGCCCTCCCTGACTTCCAAGACTAGCCAAATTCTCTGATTCCACACTCTCACGGGGCTCCCTGTATCAGTCATGTTTTGCCATGATCATGCTGCAAAACGAAACCACCTCAACACTTAACATAGCTGCCATGGGCTATTTCTAGAAGTCTATAAGTCAGCTGGACACTTCTGCCAATGTGGGCCAGGCTCAGCTGATCTCATGTGAGTTCACACTTCTATCTGGGGTCAGCTGGCAAGTCAAGGTTGGAGGCCGATTTTGTTGATATGACACAGCCATGCTCCGCATGGTCCCTTATCCACAGCAGGCTCACCTGGTCGTGTTCTCATGACGGTGCCAAAAGCATGTAACGCCTCTTGACGCCTAGATTCGGAATTGGTATGGCATCACTTTCACTGCACCCAAAGCAAGTCACAGGCCATCCCATAGGCACAGGGTGGAGACATACCTTCCACCTCTTATTGGGAGGAACTGAAAAGTCACATTGCACAGGGAAGGGTGGGGAATTGGGACCATGTTTGCAATCAGTGTACCACACTCCCTTTTGAACATCACAATCATAATTTTCCCTTTTATTCACGTTATTATCTCACCCATTGAACTGTGCAGTGGAGGTAACCAATAAACCTCTCTTGTATGAAACCGTTGCAATATTGGGGCTATTTGTTATACAGCATAACCTAACCTATCCTGACTGATACAAGTGTCAACAGCTGCCCACAAACTCCAAACCTCCAGCTCTTTTCCTAATCTATAACATCAATGGAAATGCGCAGGTTTAGAGGTTAGAATCTCTAATTGAGATTCTTAGTAGAGTGGGCACTTTGATGTGTGCTGAGCATTTTTGGTGCCATTATATTTTTCCACACACAGTGGGTTCTCCAAGAACAGACGGAGGACACTAGGAGGAGGATCAGGAATTGGCGCAAAAGCATCCCTCACTTGATGGTTTCGGTTCCACATCAGCTATTCATTGCAACAAACATTAACATGCACCTACTACTCCAGGCCTGTGCCAAACTCTAGGTATAGAAAGGGGAGATACCCATCACTTGGTGGATAATCGGGTCCAGCCCCCTGATTAAGCAGATGTTGAGCATAAGACTACAGACCAGCTGCTGGGGCAGAGCCACGCACTGGTAATGGCTACCCTAAAATATGTCCTAGTTTAGGCTAAATCCACCCAACATCCATCGATACAGCCATCCATCCACCCATTCATTCAGTACCTTGAGCGCTTGCTATTTGCTGTCCAGAACACTGTGTCCTAGGCACTGAGGACAAGAGAGGGACCAGGACCCTGCCCTGTGAAGCATCCAGTCTGGTGAGGAGTGGGCAGAGGTGTAGGCAAGGCTATCCACGGAGGCAGACATCAGAATCACCACAAGTGCTTTGGGGCCACCCTTCTGCGTTTGCACCAGCATCGGTGGGAAGTTCTCCCAAAGCCGGCCCCACAGCAGTGTTTGGAAACCCTTTGAGACTGAAAAGGGTGCTGGCCTGGCAGCGAGGAGTCCCGGGCACCCCTCCCGGAGGAGGAGGCCAGCGTCCGCGCCAATAGCAAACGCGTTCGGACCCACAGACCTCATTGAGCTCTGACGGGGTCTGCAGAGCCCCGCCACGGAGAGAGGCGGGAAAGAAGAGAACAATCCAGGGACCCCACCCCCCTTGGGGGTTCTACTCCCAGCCCTCCGCGTAGACGACAGTGAGGGGCTCCCAATAGCAGGTTGTAGCTGGTGTGCTCAACTGGCCACTTGGCCTGAAAAATAAATCAACAGCATCTGTTGCCAGAAAAACCACAGCAGCCAAACCCTTTTTGAGGCTTGAGGGCCGCACATGCTCGAGGCTTCCAGACCTTGCGAACCGGCGTGCTCGTCTCGCCAGGGGGAGGGCCCTCTAGAAGCATCGGGAAGCGCCTTGCCTGACACGGAGCTTTGGATTACTCGGCTGACCTCCTAAAGTCCCCCTCTCCAGCCAGAGCCCGCCTCCGCATGCTGCTCAAGGCCAGCCATCCTGCAGGCCGTGAACCTGGGCTCAGGAGGGTGCAGCAAGGGATCACACTGGGGGCTCTAGCAAACTCCTGGGCGTCACTTGGTTGTGCCACGCCCCTCCCTAAGCCTTGGTTTCCTTACATACAAAATAAAGAAATAACAACAGCCACCTCAACCAGGGTTACTGTGGGTTTTTAAGTGAGATTCATAGATGAGGCTCCTGTCATAGAATCAAAATGTTTGGAGACTCGTACTATTAATGCCTTCGGAATAGAGCGTGCACGAAGCTCTTACCTGGAGCTGGGCACGGGGCGCAGCTGTCTTCATGCCTCGTTCCACTTAATCACTTAACTGTACGGGTGGGCATTTTTATTATTCCCGTTTCGTAAACACTGAGACTGAGAGAGATTAACTGTGGGCATGTAGTTAGAAGCAGGTCTTAAAGCCAGAGTGTATGCAAGCCTCTTACAGACCTGGGAGGCTACAGAAAGAGGCAGACGGGCACGCCCCAGGGGCAGGCTCCCCCTGCACCCTTGCCCTTGACCCTGCCTTCTCTTTTCTTGTCTCTGCGGCCTGGGCGGCTCCCACACGCGTTCCCTTCCTGAGCACACCAGGCGCGTGGGCCTCAGGACGGTGGGACCCCAAATCCAACGCGCCCAGGCCTGTCAAGACAGAAACATGCGAACGTATTAAGCAGGGTGGAATGGATTTTTCTGATTCCACCAAATGTCTGATAGTGGGAACATCGCCCACGACAAGTATGTATCAGCTCGAGAGAGGCAGGGAGCGTTTTAGGACACCGTGTGCGCCCGGCCTGGCAGCGGCAGCTTCGGGGGTGGGTGACGGAGCAGCCCCGGAGGCCTCTCTCTCTCGTGGAGGCTGGGGCCTGAGGCCGGAGGGGCTCAGAGTCACCGGCTGGATGTCGCAGCCAGCCCTTGCCACACGCTTCCTCTGAACGTCTTCTCCCTCCCGCCTCACTGCCCGTTCCTGCTACGCTGCCTGAGTCAGCTTATCCAGAACCCAATGCTATGATGGGGAGACTGAGGCTCGCGTGACCAGGGACACCCAGTAAATAAGCAATGAAGCCAGGACTTGGCCCAGGTCATGGGCTCCAGGCTCGTCTCCTCACTGCGACTCCCTTCAACGCCCCCTCCCCACCATGAAGCCTAAGCAGGGAACTCGAGGGTGGAAGGGCTGATTCCGGCTGGTGGGGTTGGGATAGACGCAAACGCTGGGTTCCGTGGAGCCACGGCCGCTCTGCCCCACGCACGCCGTGTCCCTCTGCAACAGATTTTCACCCAGCAATCCTCAGTCCCCGCATTCATAGGGGGGCTCAAGTCGAGCCATGGGGGTGACAATGCCCAGCAGCCTCCCGGCGACCTCCGACCTCAGCCCCGGGTCTGCAGGGCTCACGCCCCCGGCCAAGAGGTGCCGTAAACTCTCCATTCACTTCATCTCATGGTCTTGCCTTTACCATGATGATTTACCCTAAATTTATTTCTTTAAATTCAAGTTAGTTACCATCCAGCGTAGCATTGGTTTCGGGAGTAGAACCCAGTGATTCATCTCTTACATATAAATTGCCAAAGAAGTCAAACTTTCACTCTTCGCAGATGTCATGATACTCTACATAGAAAGCCAGAAAGACTCCACCAAAAAGCTGCTAGAACTGATACGTGAGTTCAGCAAAGTCGCAGGATACAAAATCAACGTGCAGAAATAGGTTGGGTTTCTATACACCAATAATGAGGCAGCAGAAAGAGAAATCAAGAAATCAATCCCATTGACAATTGCACCAAGAACCACAAAATACCTAGGAATAAACCTCACCAGACATATACAAGATCTGTGTACCGAAAACTCCAGGAAGCTTATGAAAGAAATGGAAGAAGACACAAAGAAATGGAAAAACATTCCATGCTCATGGATCGGAAGGACAAATATTGTTAAAATGTCTCTACTACCCAAAGCAACCTACACATCCAGTGCTATCCCTATCGGAACAACACCAGGATTCTTCACAGAGCTAGAACAAACAATCCTAAAATTTGTATGGAACCAGAAAAGACCCCGAATAGTCAAAGCGATCCTGAAAAAGAAAACCAAAGCTGGAGGCATCACAATCCCGGACTTCAAGCTGTATTACAAAGCTGTAATCATCGAGACAGTAGGGTACTGGCACAAAAACAGACACAGAGATAAATGAAACAAAATAGAGAACCCGGAAACGGGCCTACAACAATATGGCCAACTCATTGACAAAGATGATGCTTCTTGTTTCTGTTCTCTTAGGGGATCTCCGGGAGAGCGTAGCTACCTCCCCAGCACAAACAATTTCCTTGAAATAATACGGGTTCTCAATCCCAGACGCTCAGATGTTGCATCTCGCTTGTTTGTGCAACTCACCAGATAAAACTTACCAACCGCCAATGACTATTTGAAGCATCTTATGCCGACACACTCGCACACTGGGCTATCCCACAAAATTGGAAGTGCTGACCAGAATCCAGACTTCTCAGAGGGAGAGATGTCACCTCCCCATCTGCCTCTTTATCCCTAGGGTTTGAGTCCTCCTGGCACATAGTAGGTGCTCAACAAATATTTCTTGAGTGAGCTAAAGCATGGGATAACCATAATGGACATTCGTGTGAAGCATTACGAGGGCACATTCCAGCCATTGTCTTGTTCCATCTCGATGCAGAGGAAGCAATGGAACATCTTCAGTGAACGGCGGATCAAACCCTCTTTGCTTCCTGGATTCCTTTTCATCCATCAAGACTTAGATTATCTGCCACCTCTTCCTCGAACGCTTCCCAGCGTTTCCCACAATTGGTCTTTTCCTCTCCTATCTCCCAGAGCCCTTCCCAAAGCACCACTACTTCCTGTCCACACTCTAGTGATATTAGGATTCACTGTGCACGTACTCATCTCCCCGCCGAAGGCCGCGTCTTATACTTCTCACATCCCCAGAGCTAACACAACACTCAACACGCAGTAGGTCCTCAACCAAGCCATACTGGCTGAAATATGCCCTCAGTAATTAACTTGTGGCCAACGTGTCAGAGCTGGAAAAGACTTTGAAGGTCATTGACTACCCCCTGACTTGTAGCCTTGCTTGTGTTATCCAGAGAATTAGCAGCAAACGTGTCTCCTGCCTCCTAACACAGGGCCCTTCCCAACCACCAGACCCCAACTAACACCTAGATTTACCCTCCTGTACCGACTCCCATGGACTGGCGACAGTGGCCGCTGGCTCAAGTGGAAAGTGTGCCACAGTCACTTAGCGATGTCTGCCTCTGATACGGGATGGGGGTGTGGTAGGGTTGTCAGCCGACCATGGCATGAGATCATACTACTACATCAGGTAGCATTATTGTTTTTTGGTAGATCCCGAGACCAGGATGGGATTCAAACGTGACCCATTCCACATCCTGTTGTCAAATGTTCCCCTCCCAGCCCTTCTCTCCTGCTCTGTTTGTCTCTCCAGTTAGTGTGGAGGGCTCCTCAAAGGCGAGTTCTGAGTCTGGTTAATTTCTGCACTCCCACCCCCTGCACAGAATACCAGGTCCTGTGAGTGTGCGGAGGGGGGGGGCAGGGAATAAGTAAATCAAACTTCGTTCAACAATGATGGGTCCAGAAGGTGGGTGGGTGGACATGCAAATGGACAGTAGACTCTCAGATAACACTTCTCCAAATGTCCCGTCTGCATCAGCCTCGCCAGGAAGGGAACAGAGAGAGCCCGGCTCCCTGGCTTCCTGGGTACAGGAGCCTCACCCGCCACTTTATTCATAAGCCCCCATTTCGGGGGTGTGGAAAAATGCATGCCTACCTTTCCAGCTGTGGGTTGGTACATCAGCAAAATATCCACAAAATATAGGTTTGGGGAAATCATCCTATAAAACGAACCATTCTCCAAAATAGAAAATTGCCCAACCATTAAAGGTTTTTTGTTTGTTTGTTTGTTTTTTTAACCATTCAAATATCCATGACCTGTATCCCCAACAGCCCTGTACCTGCTGTGTTATGGAGAAGAAAATGCGGATTTATTTGCATTTTATAATATCCCTATTTTCTGTATAAGGCTCGCATGCCAGCTGTGTGTGAAGAAATATAAATATTCCAATCCAGCGAGAAAAGGACGGAGAGTTGGAAATCTGAATCTCCCGGTTTCCATTGTTTACAAATTCTTAACCCACACTGTGATGTCTTCAAGGTATTTAATAAGCAGACGGGTCTATAAAAAGACAGAAAGCATATTGTTTTTTATTAAAGATGACCCTATTATCTCAATCCTTTAAAAATGTGCTATGCTTTTGCCTTTCCTGGAAGAATGGAAACATTTAGATTTTCAAGAGGGAGGGGGGGAAATGAAGTTGCATGAATTATAACAAAGAACCCCAAGCAGAATGAAGTTTTTTTAATTAAGTCTGTTTCAGTTCTAGGAGATGCTACAAGTTGCCTCTTGCAGCTCCATTTGTCCCCGTGTCTGAGAACCACAGAAAGGGGGTGATATCTCATCCCGAGATATAGAACGCATGTTTGTTGGGTGGGATGCTTGTTAGGACAAGACCCGGATGCCGCTGGGATCTCCGGGCTCAGGCACTGGTTTCAGGTCTTCTCAATCGGCTGTACCTCATTTGGGGAAATCCACATTTTCGCGTTCCCTTGGGTGTGTTCAGTCAAGCATTCGCTCCTTCTTCCGAGTCATGCGCGAAGCACCTACTCGGCGCGAGGCACTAGGTTGGGCTCTGGGAGCCCAGAAGTGGATGAGGTCAATCCTTGCCCTCCAGATGCTGACTGCCAAGAGTAGATGCCCCCCAACTCCACTGAGTATAATTCAAGGGGCCCAGGAACAGGCTGGTGGGAGCTGGGTTGGGGCTAGGAGGTGATGCTGTGATCTGTGATAAGAAATACATGTTTGGTCTTCAGCCCTACTTCTGGCACAGACGTACTAATCCCTTGCAATTTTCTAAATGATAAGAGACATAAAAGTGTCTTAATATTCATAACAAACCTCTTTCAACCACGCCTAAGTTTATGTTAATGAGATGACTTTTGGAAAGCACCGAAGGATGGAGGCTGGTTGCCAGGGGAACACGCCATGTGACTGAAGCACTGGAACTTTCAGTACCACCCGCTCTTGACCTCCAGGGAGGAGGAGAGGAGTTGGAGGTCGAATCCATCATGAATGGCCAACGATTTTATCAATCACACCTATGTAACAAAGCCTCCATGAAAACCCCAAAAGACAAGTTCGGAGGGCTTCTGAGTTGGTAACCTTAGAGAGATGTAGGAGACATGGCATGCTCACAGAGGGCAGGGAAGCTTCGAGACCCTCCCTCCTCTCTTGCCCTATGCGTCTCTTCCATCTTGCTCTTCCTGAGTAATATCCTGTTATAATTGGTGACCTAGGAAGTGAAATGTGTCTCTGAGTTCTTGGAGCCACACTAGAAAATTCACGGTGCCCAGGGAGGAAGTCATCATAACCTCCAAACAGCAGCTGGCGGGTCAGAAGCACAGGTGACAACCTGGACTTGCAACTGGCATCTGAAGGGAGGGCTGGGGCAGTCTTTTTAGGACCGAGCCTTTAACCTGTGGGTCTGATGCTCTCTCCAGGTAGACGGTGTCAGAACCGAGTGGAATCGTGTCTGGTAGGTGTGGGGAAACCTCACATATTGTAACCGGTGATCAAAAACATCAAGGGTCTAGGGGCCTGGGAAACACATACACGCCAAGTCATTGTCTTTCTCAGAGGCCTTCGAAGACTTCTCTGAAGAGCCGATTGTGATTTTTTTTTTTTAAATCCATGGAGACAGTTCAAGACGTGGGAAGACCCTGAACTCTCACCGCCTCCCCTGGAAATCTATAGCTGCAATATGGAATACTTCCGGCTGAGAAAGAACTGAGAACTACCTGAATAGTCCCCACACACACACACCGAGGGAATGAAAGACCACATCAAGATGGATAGGAGAGTCGGAGAAGTGGTCTCACCAAAAATTCCACCTCCAGTACAGCCTCCCACACAAGAGAGAGGTCTCACCGGTTCAGAGCCTCTCCCTGAGGAGTGGGGGGTTCATGCCCCACCTGGAGCACCCCCCTTGGGACCTGCACCAGACAGACGAGACCTCAAAAATGTCTGGCTTTGGAAAACAGTGGATCTTCTATCCAGGGGATATGGAGGCTGCGGGGGCCTGGGGGTGGGGGGGCAGGGAGGGGGGATGCTGTGGGGATCTGAGATAATACTTTCAGGGGAGCTTACACACCACCTCACTAGTCCTGGGCCCCCGCTCAAAGACAGCAGCTTGAAAGTGGTTGGATAATATGTGAAAGAGATTCATTTGCTAACCTTAAAGCATCTGCTGGAAGGACAGGGACCAACTGAGACTTCCCTGGGGTACCGAGACGCTGGCAAACGTCATTTTTGTGCTCTCTCTCCACCTTGCTAGCACAGACACGGGGAAACAGCCTCACTAAGGCTGCGGATGTGCCCTTCCCAGTGCCCTTTCCTGGCCCTGCTGAAGTCATGGTATGCTCTGCCCTCAGCACTCTCCACAGCCTCATCAAGGCTGGCGGGTGAGTGCAGTCATCGCAGGGGACACCCCCGATCACCTGGTCCTGGTGGCCAGAGGGGCTTGCATTTCTGGACTCTGTTGAACTGTAACAATCAGAAAGACAGCTCTTGGCAACCTACCACAATGAGAACGCTGCACAGATGGAAGCCTAAACCATGCCCCAAGCTGCTGTGAAAAGGCCCCTCTTTTTATCCTAGAGCTTCAACCTGAGAGACAGGCTCCAGGTTTGCCACATATCTGGAGGTCACAGAGGCACCCTCAAGGAACACAGGCAGGGAGACACCATCTCTGAGCTCTCCCTCGGGCGAAGGGGACACTAAACGACATGGTAGGCCAGATGAGCTTGCTAGATATATGCAGAATATCCCATCCAAAAGCAGAATACACATTCTTCTCAAGTGCACACGGAACATTCCCCAGGATACATCCTACGTTGGGCCACAAAACAAGTCTTGATGAAATTAAGAGGACTAAAATCATATTAAGCATCTTCTCCAACCACAATTATAGGAAACGAGAGATCAGTTACAAGAAGAAAAAGTGGGACATGACAAATATGTGGAGATTAAACAATATGTTACTGAATTACCAATGGGTCAACTAAGAAATTAAAGGGGAAATAAAAAAAAATACCTTGGAACAAATGAAAATGGAAACACAACGGTTGAAAATCTATGAGATGCAACAAAAGCAGTTCTAAGAGAGAAGCCCACAGAGACACAGGTCCACCCCAGGAAACGAGAAAAAGCTCAAATAACAATCTAACTTTACTCCCAAAAGAACTAGAAAAAGAAGACTAAAAGGAGCCCAAAGTTAGTAGAAGGAAGGAAAAAATAAAGATTAGTGACAATGAATGGAATGGAAGCCAAACAAATAGAAATAATCACTGAGACTGAGAGCTGGTTTTTTGAAAAAATAAAATTTACAAATTTTAGCTAGTTTCACCAAGAAGAAAGAAAGAAGGTTCAAATGAGTAAAATCAGAAATGAAAGAGAAGTCACAACTGATACCACAGAAATACAAAGGATCGTAAGAGACTACTATGAACAATTATATACCAGCAAATTGCACAATGGAGAAGAATTAAATTCCTGGAAAAATACAATTTTCTAAGACTGGATCATGAAGACACGGAAAAGCTAAATAGATGATAATTGTAAGAAGATTGAGTCAGTAATCAAAACCTTCAATAAACAAAAGTCCAGACCCAGACAACATCATTGGTGAATTCTACCAAACATTCAAAGATTTAATACTTATCCTTCTGAAACTCTTCCAAATGATTAAAAAGGAGAGAATGCTTCCAAACTTATTTTATGAAACCAGCATTACCTGATGCTAAACCAGACAATGAAAGAAAGAAAGAAAGAAAGAAAGAAAGAAAGAAAGAAAGAAAGAAAGAAAGAAAGAAAGAAAGAAGAGAGGGAGGGAGGGAATGAAGGAAGGAGGGAAGGAGAGAGGGAGGGAGGGATGGAAGGAAGGAGGGAGGGAGGGAGGGAAATGGAGGGAGGGAGGGAGGAAGAAAGAAAAAGAAAATTACAGGCCATTATCTCTGATGAACATAGATGCAAAAATCCTCAACAACAAAATATCAGCAAACCAAATTCAACAACACATTAAAAAGATCATACACCATGATCAGGTGGGATTTATTCCAGGAATGCAAGGCTGGTTCAACAACCGCAAATCAATCAATGTGATATATATTAACAAAATGATCCTCTCAATAGAAGCAGAAAAAAAACATTTAACACAACTCAACATCAATAATGCCAAAACCCCTCAACCAAGTTGATATAGAGTTAATATCCTTCAACATATATGACGAGCCACAGCTAACATCGTACTCACTGGTGAACGTTTTTTCTCTAAAATCAGGAACAAGACAGAGATTCCCATTCTCACCACTTTTATTCAACATAGTATCGGAACATAGCAATTAAGACGGGGGGTGGGGGAAGCATCCACATGGAAAGGAAGAAGTTAAACTATCACTATTCTCAGATGACATAATATTACGTATAGAAAATCCTAAAGACTCCATCAAAAAACTATTAGAACTAATAAATGAATTCAGTAAAGTTGCAGGAAACAAGATCACTATACAGAAATCTGTTGCATTTCTCTACATCGATAATGAACTATCAGGAATGATTTAAAAACCCATCCCATTTACAACTGCATCAGAAGGAAAAAAAAAAAAAAAACACCTAGGAATAAACTCAACCAAGGAGGTGAAGGACCTATACACTGAAAATTATAAGACATTGATGAAAGAAATGAAAGAAGACACAAATAAATAGAGAGATACTGTGTGCTGATAGATTGTTAAAATGTCCGTACTGCCCGAAACTATTTGCAAAGCCAAGGCAAGCCTTATCAAAATTCCAACGGCATTTTCCACAGAACTAGACCGAATCCTAAAATATGTGTGGTACCACCTTGTCAAAGCAGTCTTGAGAAAGAACAAAACTGAGGTTATCATGCTCCTTGATTTCAAAATACGCTGCAAACTACAGTAATCAAAACAGCATGATATCGGCAGCGAAACAGACACAGAGATTAAGAGAACAGAATCCAGAGCCCAGAAATAAACCCACATATGTGGTTCATTAATTTATGACAAAGGAGCCAAAAATACGGAAAGGAGAAAGGACAATCTCTCCAATAATGGTGCTGGGAAAACCGGAAGGCCACAGGCATGAGATTAAAACTAGATCGCTATCTTGCACCGCACACAAAACTTAACTCAAAATGGATTAAAGACTCGAATGTGAGGCCAGAAAGCATGAAACTCCCGGAAGACACATAAGTGGTAAGCTCCTTGACATCGGTCTTAGCTTTACATCTTTGGATCTGACCCCAAAAGCAAAGGCGACAAAAGCAAAACTGAACAAGCGGAACCACATCAAACCAAAAGTCTTCTGCACAGCAAAGGAAACCATGAACAAAACAAAAGGGCAGCCGACGGATACGAGAGAAAATATTTGCAAATCATGTATCTGATAAGGGGTTGATACTCAAAATATATAAAGAACTCAACTAAATAGCAAACCAAAAAAATCTGATTAAGAATGGGCAGAGGATCTAGACAGATACTTCAAAAGAAGACATCCAGATGGCCAACAGGCACCTGAAAAGGTGCTCGACTTCACTCATCATCAGGAAAATGCAAATCACAACCGCAATGAGACATCACTTCACACCCGTCAGGATGGCTCTTATCAAAAAGACAAAAAATTACAAGTGCGGGAGAGGATGTGTTGGTGAGCATGCAAACTGGTGCAGCCGCTATGGAAAACAGTAGGGAGTTTCCTCCAAAAATTGAAAATAGAACTGACAAGGGCACCTGGGCGGCTTGGCGGTTAAGCGTCCAATTCTTGGTTTCAGCTCAGGTCAAGATCTCACAGTTCATGAATTCGAGCCCACATCAGTCTCTGCGCTGACACCACAGAGCCTGCTTGGGATTCTCTCTCTCCCCCTCTCTCTGTCTCTCCCACTTCGAAAATAAATAAGTAAACATTAAAAATAACAGAACGTATGACGCAGGTCTACTTCTGGGTTTTTATGCAAAGAAAATGAAAACGCTAATTCAAAAAGATTTCGCAACCCTCCGTTCATGGCAGCAATATTTACGATAGCCAGGAGAGGGAAACAAGCTAAGTGCCCATTGTTGGGGAAACAGATGGAGAAGATACAGTGTGTATATACAGTGGAATACCACTCAAGCCACTTGAAACAACATGGATGGACCTTGCCAGCATTACACTAAGTGAAATAAATCAGACAGAGAGGGGCACCTAGGTGGCTCAGTGAGTTGAGTGTCGGACTTCGGCTCAGGTCACGATTTCACGTTTCGTGAGATCGAGCCCCTCATTGGGTTCTGTGCTGACAGCTCAGAGCCTGGAGCCTGCTTCGGATTCCGTGTCTTCCTCTCTCTCTGCCCCTCCGGCCCCATCCCAAAAATAAATAAACATTTTAAAAAGTTAAATCAGGGGCGCCTGGGTGGCTCAGCCGGTTGAGCGTCCGACTTCGGCGCAGGTCATGATCTCACAGTCCGTGAGTTCAAGCCCCGCGTCGGGCTCTGTGCTGATGGCTCAGAGCCTGAAGCCTGCTTCGGAGTCCGTGTCTCCCTCTCTCTCTGCCCCTCCCCCACTCATGCCCTGTCTCTCTCTGTCTCAAAAATAAATAAACATTAAAATTTAAAAAAAAATTAAATCAGACCGAGAAAAGCAAATATCATAGGATTTCACATCTACGTGGAATCTAAAAACAAACAAACGAACAAACAAATCAGAACTCATAGATGCAGAGAACAGATTGCTGGTTATCAGAGCGGAAGGGTGTGGGGCGGGCGAAATTGGGGAAGGAGGCCCATGGTATGGCGACAGATGGTAACGAGACTTATCGTGGTGATCGCTTCGCAGCGTATACAAATATTAAATTATTATGTGGTACCCCTGAACATAATCTAATATAATGTCAGATACCAAGTGTACCTGAATAAAAATACTGATTCAGGGGCTACCACATGGCAAGCCCCACACTCCTCGGATGGTAGCTCATTTCATTACCTAAGACGGAGGGGACTGACCCTCTAAGACCCGAGTGAGCGAGAGTCTCAAGACTCTGAACCTGTTTGTAGCAGACGGAGATCCGGCCAGCACTCCCAGCTCCAAACCTCAGCTGATCTCTTCCCCGCACCGCGCTCCGCCTCCGGGGACGAATCCGGGGCCTTCCTCAAGGTCTAGCTGACTCCCAGACTGCAAACGAATTAACACGTGTGCAGGCTGTGTGTTGGAGAGAACCCAGGAACCAGCTGAGCGGTCCGATCTCTGCGTCTTGCGAAAGAGGAAACGGGGCCCAGAGAGGGGCCTCGCCCTGCCCGGAGTCACCGGCCATCGAATCCGGGTCTTCCAGCGCGGCCTCCAGCCACCTCCGTGCTCTCCCGTCCCTCCCTCCGGCTTTCGACGCCGCCTGGGTACCGAGTCAATGTCTCTCTCGGCGGAGTCCCCGGAAACATTTTCCACTTGGTTTGCAGGCTACCAAGATTCCTTTTCTGCCTCGTGGTTTCAGACAATTTACGCTTCCAGTCTCCAAACAGATTTTTATCCTGATAAAGGCTTTTATTACTATTATCCACCTGTCATTACAAGGCATTAGACAATTACAGAGCACCGCCTGGCTCTCCCACCCTGAACCTTCCCCTCTGCTTTCGGCAGGGGGAGGGGCGCACATAAACACAACATTCCATTAAAAAAATAGGGATGAATCTTTAATTTTTTTTTAAGCACTGCCAAGAGTGCTACCTACGCTTTTTAAAACTTTGTTGTGAAAAGTCACCGGCGTGAGTGATGGGGGAGGAGGGGGGATAGAAAAGAAGTGTGGGCTAGGAGCCCGTCTCCAGCCCCACTTTGATTGCCAGACGATTGACAAAATAATTTGTACCCGCCGATGCTCATGAAGGGAATTTTTACAATGGATTTGCCAAGCAGATTTTTAATTTTAATCAGTAATGAAAAAAATGACAACACGGATCACAACAAGACATCAGTTGCCGAGCGGGCTTTGCAGTCTCTGTCAGGCAGTCTCCGTCAGGGACCTGTACCTCCGTGAGCATCAATCACGGGTTTCAAACTCCTGTACATCTTCAGGATTTAATTAGACATTTAAGTTCTTTACCCGCAATTTGCAAAATTGTCACTTACCAAAAGTGCAAGACGCTACAAAATGTGCCGGCCGAGTCCCGGGGGCTTGTCTGCCCCGCTTCCCAGGGGAGGACTGCGAGGTAACCCTCGGACACCCCCCTCCCCCGTGCGCTCTCACCCGCCTGGGGCTGCCGACCCGCAGCTACAGATATTTGCAAAAAGCAAAAAAAATTAAAGGTCGTCGATTATGATAAAAAGGAGCCCCAACCGTCACGGAGGGACAAGGGACGGGAGGAATGGTGTGATGGACGTTTGCTCTTTTTGTGCAGACTCATTCTGAAACCGTCGTGGTCGTGATGACGGGCGCCGGTAGGGAAAAGAGAAGGGCTGTAGAAGCAAGTTCAGGTCCCGGTTCCGTGGCGAACCAGCTGTGTGACCCTGAGCCGGTCGCTACGCCTCTCTGAGCCTTAGGAACTCAGAAATAGAGAAGTGAAAAATAATTACGACCACCCCTCATTAATGAATTGCAACAGTGTGTACAAAGTTCCTGTAGCGTGCTTTCTAGAGATAAATTCCACCTTGCTTCAGGGAGACTTAAACACCCGCAGAGAATCAGGAAATGTCCCACCCGCCTGAAGAGGGAGGTGACGCAGGCGAGATACCCAGGGGTCGTGAGAGTGAGGGACAGATCAGCCTTCCAACCAGGAGGAAGGCTCCTGACAGCCAGCCTGGTCGGCAGGCATGCCGACCGCCTGTCCCAGATCGCTGGGCAGCAGCAGTGACCGAAGGCGTGCGTGACATAGAGTGTATTTTGCTGTCCGGGGCTCTCGACTTCTACCTTCGAAAGCTCTTCAAGCTGGGCGGCTTTGCAATCCTCGGGCTTGGGGCTTTTCGTTCTGTTTGGTTTTCGAGTCTCGATGCGGCGAGTGTTCTCGGTTTAATTTCTCACCGCTGGGAGTGGGCTGGAGGGTGAGCCCGCCAAGGGTCACCCAGGCTCTCGGCTCAGGTGCGCCGCGCCGAAAACAGGGCGGGAAATGAGAGGAGGCTTCTCCTTTAAGAGAACCTTGGCGGAGGGAGGCGCGTTATTGAAAAGGACATAAAAGGCGGATTGCGAAAGCGTTACTCACAGATAAGAAATGCACCGCAGGCGAACCTGAGAAGCACAAACTTCTTTTCTCGCTGGAGTTTCTTGCAAGTGATGGTGACCTCCCCCCCCCCCGCCCCTAAGAGCGGAGGGACGGGGGGGGGGGGGGCGGGGGGGAGGCTTGTTCTCACCTTGAACTCCAGTCCCCGGGTACAACGGACAAGCACCCCCAAACGCAAGTGTGCAACCAATTCGCTCGTCAAAACTGACAAGGTGTGTTTTGCAGTTTCGCCCCTACCAAGATTCCCTGTCCTCCCCTGGCGCGTCCCCGCCGCTTTCCCGCAGGAGACGGACCAGCCGCTGTCTCGTCGCCCGCTGGCTCTCCCTGCAATCTTGTCTTCCGAGTGGCCACGAAGGCCTTTCTCCGGAAGGACGCGGCCTGTCCCGTCTCCACTGCAGACTCACAGAACCCACCTCCGTGATGCAACGCCGGCGGGAACCAAGCCTTGGCAAGTCCAGGCTGAGGCTCTGAGGCCGGGCCAGTCAACCCTGCTCAGGTGCCAACGTGCTGTGTGACAGCGGCGAGCCATTGTCCCTCTCTGGGCCTCAGCCTCCCCATCTGAAAGTCCAAGCGTCCGACTTCGGCTCAGGTCACGATCTCACGGTTTGTGAGTTCCAGCCCCGCGTAGGGCTCTGTGCTGACAGCTCAGAGCCTGCTTCTGATCCTCTGTCTCCTTCTCTCTGGCCCTCCCCAACTCGCTCATTCTCTCTCTCTCAAAAATAGATAAACGCTAGGGGAAAAAAAGCACCAGAAGCTAGGGAGGAAGGAAGGAAGGAAGGCAGGCAGGAAGGAAGGAAGGAAGGGAGGAAGGGAGGGAAGGAGGGAGAGAGGGAGGAAGGAAGGAAGAGGATGACCACTAAAATTCCTTCCAACCCCTAACGATCTCTGATTCTTGAAGCCATGACCTTGGACGGATAAACATTAGGAAGGAAAAGTAGAATCAGTAGATCCAGCTTCAGATTCAAACTCTGCCATGAGGTAGTTTCTGCCTCTGTGCGTGCACGTGTATGCTAGCCCTTGTACACCCAGGAGTGTTATCTCCTCCAGGAAGCCCTCCCCGACCTCTCTTCCCTGGGCTCGATGGGGAAGGGCGTATCAGGAGTGCCTGACCCAGAGCCCCCCCCCGTTCCCACCTCACGGCGTTGCCACAGATCCTTCCCGGGCACATCAGCGGGAGCCAAGCTGGGGGCTTTCACTTCATAACGTCACCGTCTGTCCACTTGTCCATCCCTCACTGGGTCTTGGACCCTTCCATCCCTTTCACGGGTCCAGGCACCCAGGATCCCTGTTCCGTTTCTGGGTGTGTCCTGTGGCTGGATCACTGTTGCCCCTAGCAGCCTGCACCTGCCACAACCCTGAGAGGGCGGGTCCGGGGGTACCTGAGCGGCGCCACCTGCGTGCAGAAAGTCTGAGTGCCCGGAAGTTTACGAACCCCTCGGAACGTCCTTGGCCCGTGCCTGGCTCAGCTCCCGGGCCTCAAATCCGACAAACTCAGAGGCACAGCTTGTATTCCAAAACTCCTCTGCGGATCACAAGGAAGGTGGGGGCACACGGTAAGTGCCCCTCGACAAGGGTTTGTTGACTGAATGTTGGATGGTTACGTGAATCTTTTCATGGAGTTGGAAAGCCAGAAAAGCCCGGAGGCGGTCTTCTAGAAGAAGCCCAGCCTGGAAATAATATAAGCCCCACAAGACTAGAGATTTGTATCTGGTTTCGCTGCCTCCACAGAGCCTTGGCCCATCGTGGGCTCTCGATAAATATTTATTGACCGGGAGAACAAATGTAGTCCGCCCCTTTGCTGCCGACAAGGGTAGCATCTTCCGGTGAAACACCTACTCCCTTTTAAAAGAACCCCGGGACTTGGCTTTCCACCCCGATGCCGCCCAGAGCCCGGGCACCCTTCCTTTCCAGACTCCTCCCTCCTGCCAGAGCCACGGCCTGGGCCCAGGACCGAGCGGAGACGCAGAAGGGCTAGTCCCGTCTCAGGCAGAGCATGTTCGTGGTCCACACCCACAAAAGACGCCCCTGGGCAGCATCACCCCGGGTGACCTCCCTGGCGCTGTGGGAACAATGGCTGGGCAGAGCGAGGCCGGCCCTCCGTGGGCCGGGGCGGGCTGGGGCGGCAGGTTCACACACTCGAGACATGTGTGCGAGCGCCCTTCATAATAGGGCTTTGTCCCGGCCCCGGTGAGCCAGCGTCTGCGGAGCCCGGGGAGGGCGAAGGCGGCGGTCCGCACGCACAATGCGGCCTTCCGGCTCTGGGAAGCTCGATCCAGAGTCTTCCAGGGAGGGGGTGTGCTGGTCCTGGGACCTCACCTGCCAAGAGGGGTCTTCTTCCCTGGCCCTTTGAAACAGGGATGTGATGAGGACCGCAAGGAAGAGGGAGGAAATCCCCATCCATTGAGCGCTTACTGTATACCAGGTCCTGTGCCAGGCACTTTATTTTCTTCATCTCGTCTCACGTCTGGGAGGAGGGCATCGTTATACCGAGGATACAGAGGAGCAAGCTGGGCTTTGAGCAGTAAAGGGACCTGTCCGCGATCACCAGGACCCGGCGTCTCTGCCTCCAAAGCCTGTGCTCTGGAGCCTCCCCACATGGACGGGCAGAGGCCTCTCCTCCCTCCCTAAACATCCACCACCCCTCACCTCTGTCTGAGCAGTCCCTGCTGGGCGGATGGTGCCCTCGCACTTGGCAGGGTGTCCAGAAGAGGATTTATATTTTATAAAAGCCTGGGGACTAAAAGTAGAGATTCTTCACCAACAGAAGGCAACAGCAGGCATGATATCAGAGTTTCAGTATAAGGGCATGGGGCACCCACGTGCTAGAAGCAGAAAGACCTGGTGGGCTCGAGGGGCGGCTCCACCACGTCCATGCCGTGCGACCTGGGAGGGGTTCCTTAACCCTCTGAGCTGCTGCCCCGTCATCGGTGTTTGGGGCAGAGTATCGTGCCCTTCCAGGAAACCTGTCGTGAGGGTTATAAGAATGGTTCTGGCATGTGACAAATACCCAATGGAAGTTTCCAGTTCACATCCCCAGCAAGCATCACCCTCGTCCTCGTGCGTCAAGACCCAATTCTGCTACTTATTGGCTGCGGAACTTAGTCAGGTGGGGTAATGTCTCTAGGTCTCAGTTTCTTCCCCTTTCAAATGGGAATAAAAGTCTCCCCTATGGAAGTTTGTGAGGATGAACTGAGGTCACCTACATCAATATTCTTGGTGTGGCACCCAATGGGCACACGTGCCAGCCCAATGTACCGTCAAAACTACCATTTTTCATTTGGTAGTTTCATTCAAGCAGTCGAATATGGCCAGCCTCAAAGAAAACAGTAATAGTCACCACCGAGTGCGTGCCGTGCCCGCCTTCGGGGGCACCGATGGCCTGGGGAGGTACCTGCCAGCAGGTCCCAGAAGCTGGCTGTGCTCATCTCGTCCCATCTTGGCGTCCAGTGGCTTCCTTCGGGAGCTTGAAATTGTCTGAGGTGGAAGTATTTACACCATGGAAATTGGCAAACTGCTACAAATCAAGAACTTCCTCCAATCCCCCCCCCAAAAAAAAAAACACAGCACGCCACACCACGAACCATTGCGTTTCCTCCAACGACCTCAAGATAACGTGTCACAATCGGAACAGCACCAACGCCGTCCAGCTGGAAGGGACAGGGGATTTGAGACAACAGCGGAAATCCTGGAGGTCTGTTTCACAAACGCGGAAGTGCGGAGCTGGAAACCACTTCTCAACACACCCTGGACACCTCCCGGGGAATGGTACCAGGCAATTAACATCGCAGGGACCCCCGGGAGGTGACAAGCAAGGCTATACAGCCGGTCTCGTGAAGGATCACAGCTCCTAAGCTGTCAGAGGTGGAACCGGCACCAGAATCCAGAGAACAGTGTGCTCCGGAAAGCAGCCAGGCCCTGGTCCATCTGACTGAGGCGCCCAAGGGGACAGGTCAGCCTTCCAGCCACTGGTTATCTGCAGGAACTTTCCCCGTGCGCACACCAGAAATGGAGGCACGGAGCCAGGGAAACAGGCTTGCCCTTCCTCCGAGAAGCCGTCTCCTGGCCACGGGCAGGGAGAGCGCGCGAGGAGGGGAGGCTGTGAACGCTCAGGTGTCACTCCCGCCGCCGCTAGGACGCGCAGCACTCCCGGCCTCAGCCCTGCCCACCATTCTTCCCGACGTCACAGCCACCCCTGCCAGACCCCGGCCTCTCCCTGCAACCTCTCCATTGTCTCCGTTGTGATAGCTCGTGTTTACTGAGCACTTGGCTCTATGACGGGCCCCGGGCGAGCGCTCGGTGCATCACGACCCCTCATCCTCTCAGTGCCCAGGAGGCAGGTGTTGCCAAGCTGACGAGCTGAGAAACCAAGGCGCAGAGAGGCTAAGTAACTCGGCCAACATCACTCAGCTACGTGACCTCAATGGAGTCAATGACAGAGACCCCAGAGCCCAAGGAAAGAACCAACCGATAAACGTCTGTCCAGTAAGAGAATGCGTGACTCAAGGTTTGAGGGTCTTAAACTGAATTTTTCTACGTCCAAATTTGATCTTGTTGCTGCCTGGCGTAAAGCCCTTCCAGGCCGCCGTGACCTTCGCGCTCCTGAGCTCCTCACCCAGCGTCCAGAGCTCCCGTGGCTGCCCCCCACCCACCTGCAGCATTTTCTCCTGCTGCCCGCCCAGCATCAGAGGCCCCGAGGGTGCTACAGGCACCCTCCCAGACGGCCACGCATCCTGAGCTGGCGAGAGATGGTCCCGAGAGCACCCTCCATTGTGTCTGCCTTAGCAATCCGCAAAACCTGCTCGGTCATTCTCGCCCGCCTACGCACAGCCTCCCGTGAAGGCTTCCAGAGCCTCCCAAGCAAAGTCAGCAGCTACTGCTTTGCTTCCAAGAAGAACAGGATCAAGTGGTTGTTCATGGACCTCCCGCCTTCCCACTGGTCCTCAGGGTCCTAATGTCTGGGGTTGAATCGTGTCCACCCAAAATTCCCACGTCGGAGTCCCAACACCGGGTCCCTCAGGACGCGATCACAGCTGGAGAGAGAGCCTTTACAAGGTTAGAATGAAGGCTTCACGTCGAAAGCGAGTCACTGGGGCGGGCTCTCGTCTAACATGACTGGTGTCGTCCTTATAGAAGGGGAAATTCAGACACAGAGACACACGAGGGGCTCACTCTGTGGACCTGAAAACGGCATCACTGACCCAGGGAGCAAAGCCAGAACGGATCCTTCCTCAGCCCACAGAAGGAACCCACCCTGGGGGCACCTCGATCTTGGACTTCCGGCTTCCGGAACCACGAGACAACTCACCTCTGTCGATTTACTCACCCAGGCGATGGTACTTTGCCGTGGCGGCCCCCCAAATCTAACCCACCTGGGGCCACACCTTGCCTCCCATGTCTGTGCCCCACTCCAGCCTCAGGACCCGAATGTGAAGAGTGGACGCTCGTGTGAGTAACGGGATAGGTGAGGACAATGTTTTGGGGTCAAAGTAATAGATTTTTCCACCGAGTTAACTGATAACTGAGGCTTTTTTTCCTTCTGCTGGCCGGCAATTTTCAAATAATACACTGTGGCGAAGAGAAATGGGACGTGAAGCAGGGGGCTTCGTTCAGCCAAGAGCATTTATTGAGCGCCTGCTACATACCCAGGCTAAGCTTCCTGGCGTGCCTAATGCTTTGGAGCCAAATCAAATTGTAATTGAAGACTTTTTCCAAGCCACGCGCTCACACACACACACACACACGCGCGCGCGCACACGCGCACACACGGATAGAATTTTCTCAGTTTCGAGTTCTTCCTCTCCTACGTTTCTCTTAAACTTTTGACTTTCTGAGCTAGTATATCACCTATCACAGCTTCCAACTATATTTAGTGTGTTTAATCATTTGAGGCTTAAAATGCCAGCCATGTTCACGACATTCCACAAAGTACATCACGACCCTCTCTATTTTTAACCTGACAACCTCAGGAGTTTCCAAACTGCCACCAAAAAAAAAAAAAAAAAAAAAAAAAATTGTTTTGTTTGTTCCGAGGGGGTAAGTAGGAGTTGACACATCCATCACCCATTCGAGGAGAATCATTCAGTCCTACTGCGGGTCAGGCACACGGGAGCAGGGGAGGCTACTGAGAGGAGAGGGCGTTTCTCTACAAATGAGAGGGCGCCCGTCCCATATCTGCACGGCCCCGTCCCATATCTGCCCAGGCCCCGCCCGTAGGGCCAACACGGCCCCAGCTGCTGGGCAGGCGGGCGGCAGGTGGGCAGGCCGACCGGAGGGATGAGCTTTAGGTCCCTTGCTGCCCGCACAGCAGAATCACACCTCGTAGGAAGGAGCACACGGGTCAGGAAGCGACCAGGCAGGGTCCAACGCCTGCGGATAGCAAGGCGGGAGAGCCCAGCCCGGGGAGGTCAGGGAGGCTGCGTCCACGCAGTTCCAAACCGCCCCGGAAACCGTCTGTCTGCCCGCCGAAACTCTGAGCTATTCACGATCTCTGCCTGCATCCCCGACCCGACCCCGGCACCAGGCCAGCTCGGGGCTGATGTTTCTGGGACTGAGCTAGTCACAGCCAGTGTCACGACCGAGCGACAAGGTGGGCTCGCCCCGAGCCTGCCCCCCAGCCCCGTTCCGTGCCTCTACCCACCCGGGACAGCACCCGGCCCCTGCCCCCAGGGCCCCAAGTTGGGAGATGAAGACAATGGTTCGCGGGCACGCGCTCACTGGGTGCCCGTTGTCCGCTGCGTGCGTGCAAGATGGCGAGACCTCGCACCCCCGTGCCCGCCGCTGTGAGGCACTCGTCGTTTTCACCCTGGCGGGTCTGCCTCGCCCGAGTCTGACTCTGCCCACTGAGCCAGGCTCCAGCACCCACAAGCCCGACGGCGACAATGATTGGCCTGGTGACGGCAAGCCTGAAGCGGCGCCGTCTCCGGGAGTCAGGCGCCGTCCTCGCCAGCCGCCCCCGAGGGAAAGGCTGCTGTGCCCATTTGACGGATGAGGGCACCGAGGCACAGGGAGGAGGGAGAACTTGCTGGCTGTCGTGCAGCCGGCACGAGGCCAGGCCAGCCCCCCACCCCGACCCCCAGGACCCCGACCGCCTCCCCCACCACAGGCTCCCGGTGGGCTGCGCGCTGTTGGGAGTCAGACAGCTTTGCCGCCTGAGAGTCTTTTGGGAGCCACCCTCACACAGGCCCACCAGTGCGGTAGCACCTCATGGGGGACCTGGGACCCCCGGGGCCAGGAGCTCACGGGACAGGGCTTCCCACGTCCGGCAGAGCAGAGGAAGGTGGCTGGAGGTCACTGAACTTTGTCGGGAAGTCAAATCCACTTTGGAGAAAAGTCACTCAGAGGCGGAGACCAGAACTTGCTGGAAGGGGGCAAGGGACAAAGACGGCTTGCATCCGACCTCCCTGCCAGCCGAATGCCACGGCCGTTTGACTTCGAGGATGAGGCACACGGGCCTCCCACACACACCTGTCCAAAGGCAGAGGGAGGCTCCTGGACCCCGGCCGAGCTGAGGGAGAGCGAGTCGGGAGACCGGCCCGAACCCGGTTCCTGCCACTTGCGGGCTGTGTGGCCCAGAGAACCTCATGGAATCTCTCTCAAAGGCCTCCTGCAAAGAGCGTAGGTGGAAAGAGGTTCGAGGCTTCGGTGTAACTGAAAACCACTTCCTCCCGGGGTGCTCGGCAGGCAGCAGGAGAGGCAAACGTTTTGTCTGGGAAGAAGGGAGAGCCTTCGACTAGTCCTCTTCCTCCCTCCCCACCCCCCATCTTCAGGGGACCAGACCCCCCAGCCGATCTGGCGGTACTGAGCCGGTGGCGAGGGTGCTGGGAAGGGGCTCTTGCACGAGGGCTCCCTGGGTCCCCCAGGGGCCCCCCGTGCTGGGCCCCGGGCTTGCCTCTTGGCCTCTGGGAGGGCGGGGAAGGAAGTGCAGACCTCCGCTCACCCCCGGCATGGATGCCTTTCCCTGCCTCGGAGACGGCGGGTCTCCGAAGACACCGTCCTCCCATTTGAGAGATGAGGAGACCGAGGCTTAGACTGTGGAAATCACCCGTGGACACGCCGGGATCCAACCGCAGCGCCGCCGATCCCCGGCACCCCGCCGCACACCCTGGGGTCCGCGTGCACCCACCGGGGCCGGAAACGAGGCAGCGCCCTCCTCGCCGGAAACAGCCAAGAGCCGCCCCAAGCCCTGCCAGTCACCGGCGAACATATGCCTCTCGGGGACGGAACAGTTGTATGCTCTTTTTTACCCGAACTTAATATTTTGCATGTTCCGCTCTCCAGCACCACAAACCGTCCTGTCGCCGTGTTGCGTAAGCCCCCAGAGATATTTTCTTTCCTATGTTTTACCCCACACAGCGGCTGTCTTCCGAGAAAAGAAATCGACCAAGGGACAAAATCTTGTCAATATTCCAGCCATCCGCTTTCCCAGCATAATTACGCTGCAAAGAGCAACATTTGGGCCTCGATTCACTAGCACGTAACTACCTACATGATGCAATTAGCCAATACACAGTTAGTAGGGTTTGCAGTGCACGTAAGCCATAAGCTGCCGGGGGCGCCACAGGCTTCCAGGAGCCCCCTCGTGCTGGGACAGACTCCACCAAGTGGCAACTGTCCCCAGGGAAGATGGAAGAGGGGAGGTGAGCTCCTAACGTTTTGGAACCCACCTCCTCCGCTCCATCCAATCCGCCTTCGCACAGGCCCAGTGACTTCGCTCCGGCCGCTCTAACGACGCAGGCGGGGTGTTCTCACTGTTGATTCTGGAGGCTGGGAAGTTCAAGATCAAGACCCGCAACTGAAAAGCGCCCGAGGGCATGCCCGCGCCCTGCGCCCGCGCTTCTCAAACCTCCTGCGCCAAAACCAGGCGGGATGCCTGCTAAAAATAAAGATTCCAGGGGCGCCTGGGGGGCTCAGCCGGCTAAGCCTCCGACTTCGGCTCAGGTCAGGATCTCATGGTTCGGGAGTTCGAGCCCCGCGTCGGGCTCTGTGCTGACAGCTCAGAGCCTAGAGCCTGCTTCCGATTCTGTGTCTCCCTGTCTCTCTCTCTGCCCCTCCTCCCACTCATGCTCTGTCTCTCAAAAATAAATAAATCTTAAAAAATTAAAAAATGAAAATAAAAAATAAAGAAATAAAGATTCCAGGGCCCGCCCCAGATGGACTAAATTCAGAATCTCTGGAGGTCTGGCCAACCAATCTAGATTTCTTTTTTAAACACGCCTCCCGAATGATTTCTACAGACGGACAAGTTTGGGACTCACTCAAGGACATGCCACCTGATGAGTTATTCCAGGAAATACCGCACCGGCCTGGTCGCACCCATTTCCCAAGGCCCCACAGTCCGCGTGTTGTCACGCTGCTGGTGTTTCGCTTGCTGTTTGTGACAATATGCGTTCAAAGCATGTTTGTGACAATATGCGTTCAAAGCACTCCTAAGAGCCAGCCCACGCCCTTGGCCCGCTCCTCCCAGAGAATCCTTTCCCTCCGGTTCTGACTGGTCCTCTCGCTCTGTTCACAGCTGGTGTGAGACCTTTTCCTTGTCGACACCAACAGCAATGAGACATCTTCTCTACCAAATTAATTACGTCCGGCATCGTTAAAAGAAATCCACTTAGCTGCGCCAAGCCCGGCAGGTGACGGGCAAGCCCAGGTCATACACCCGCATCAGCCACGGAAACCGAACACGGGGAGGGGCAGAGGAGGAGCGCCTGGCACTGTCAGATGCCAGGCGCTCCGGGACCTGACGGCACCAGCCAAGGTTGAGGAGTCCGAGTTCCGTCTGCTTTTTGCGACCCCTCGTGGCCTCGACCATCTCCTTCACTTCTCTGAGTCTCAGCTTCCAGACCTGTCGGTGGGCGTGCGAACACCGCCTCACGGGCTGCTCGGAGCTGGTGTACGAAGCGGGGAACTAGGTGTATCCGCTGCTTCCAAACACCAGGCGGATGCGAAGATTTGGACTTGTTTTGCACTCCAGGGAAGAGTTTCTTTGTTTTTAGAGGAAGAAGGAAACCTACAAAGAAGGTGGGGGAAATGAATATTTACAATGTACCGTCTTTCGAGGTATATTTAGAAGTGGTAAAATACCAAGAGAACGGAGAGAAGGACAGGGTGCTTCCTGAATCCTCGGGGGCTTCCCATCCCGCTGCGATCTAAGGCTGACTATTTACCGTGACCGGCAGGGTCCTGGGCATCTGGCCCTTGCCCTCCTCCACTCGCCTGGGCTGGTCCCACCCCAGCCCCCGAAACTCCTAGCTACTCTCCAGGACTTAGACATTCCCCCGCCCCAGGCAAGATCTTTGCCCTGCTGTTCCCTCTGCCTGATGCTTTTCCCACAAAGAGCTGCAGGTTCACTCCCTCCTCCCTCCAGGCTCCGCTCAAACCCCTCCCCACCTACCAGGCGCTCCCAGACCACCTCCCCACCTGCCCCACCTGCAGGGACTGACCACCGTCTGGCTGCCAGTGTGCTGACTTCTCAAACCCAGACTTTGTCTAGTCGCACCCTGAGCAACCTGAATACTGCCTGGACACTCAATAAATAGTTGATCAGTACTATTTAATTAATCGGTCACAGGCTTTATCTGATTTAATCCGCTTGTCCAGCCTGGCAAGCGGGTGTCATTGTCCCAATCTCGTAAATAACAAAAACAGGGCTCAGAGAAATTGAGCAACTGGCCGAGGCCTCAGAGCTGGCATGTGCACCAGGCACAGGCACTAGGTATTCAAATCCGGGTTTGAATGAGCAAAGCTCACCACTTCACCCACCGCCTGGAGGGGACAGTACCTAATCAAGGAGCTGGGTGTCTGAGAACACACTGGACTAATCGCAAGACCAATGCAACTCCCTTCTCATCTTTGGATCTGGACGTAAACCACCGAGAACGGACCTTTGGCGTCACGCTTTACTACGCGCAGGAGCCTCCTCCCCAGGGCTGCAGGATATGAGGAACCATGATGCTCTGGGGTCTCCAGGGCTGAGCTCAGAGGTGCACACTTATATGGAGAGACGAGGGCCCTCTCTGTAAAGTTGCCAGGCGAGATGGAAACCTCACTGGTCCACACGAGGGTTTGGGGAGGTGGGGAGGCAGACCTCGGCTGAGAATCCCTCTGCCCGGCCTCGCTCACACAGCGCCTTCCCTTCCCTTCCACCCCTTTTCTTGCCCTCACAGCAGCCGTGCATGGCAGCCGTCGTCGAGGCCACCCAGACTCCGTCCGCACACCTCCAGGGGGCACCATTCACACGGTCTACACTGTGGGAAGTGCTCCTTATAATTGTGTGCCATGGCCTCTCTGGGCATCGTCCCATCGTAGAGGCGGGGAAACAGGCTCAGAGATGGGTCCTGCTTTACCTGAGGGTCCCAGCTGAACCACTGAGGCAGGATCCAAACCCAAGGGCACCCAACGGCACAGCCCACAAGTAACCCATACCCGCCACACCGCTCTACACTCCTGGACTCAGGCGGATTGTTCCATTTAGTCTTTGCCCTGACCCAGGGAAACCTCAATTATGAAGCAGCAAGCTCCCCAAATCAAAGGACTGTGACGGGGAGAGCCTCCGACATGACTGCCAACCTAATGGACTCAATATTTCGTTGTAATCCCAGCGATCCTAAAGGAGAGGTAAGACTTCCATGGAAAGTTTACCTTCAGACGCTGTATAAGTCAGGAGCAACCCGCCAGACGTACCAAGCCTGGGGGATGGAGAGAAGGATCTAGAGTAAGTAGAAAGGCCCCCACTCTTCGCCCCCCTTACCCTCGCCAATCGGGCTCTGATGACCGAGCGCACCGACATGTGGCTGGCCTGTCCAAGGCCGGGAAGTGGTGAAATCGGTCAGAGACCAAGCCCTCCTGACACCCACGCCCAAGCCGTTTCCCCAGCCACCTGCTTGCCTGCCGGGGTCTCATCTATGCTCGCCGCCACCCGCACGCCAGCTCCTGAAGTATTTTCCGGAACAGCCACAGTCCTTCTTCAGAGCCTTGTCCTCTCCTTCATGAAGGGCTGCTCTCTGTCTCCCCTGCCCTCACTCCTGGTGGGCCCTCGTGAGTGCCTGGGGACGGAAGACATCGCGTGTGGAGCCGTGCGGTCTCTGAGGCTCCATCATACAGAAGGTCTCATGGGACACTCATCCTGGGAATCCAGCCGCCATGCTGTGAGGGAGCCCGAGGTACATGGAGAAGCCATGTGTTAGTGTCCCGACCGACACCCTTCTGAGATCCCAGCCAGCAGCCTACGGCACCCACCTAACTCACGAGTGAGGGTGGCTTCAAATGGCCCAGCCGGCCAGTAGCCGACCACAGCCCCTGACACATCGTGAGCACGAACCGCCCAGCTGAGCCCAGCTATCCCCGCAATCAGGAGACAATGATGATAAGAGAGTGTTTCTTTATTCCGCCAAGGGTGGGCTGGGGTGCTGCAGCAACAGACAACCACGACACCGGCCTTATCAACTAGGAAGGGCCTCAGAGTCATGACGTGACAGGTCCAAAGAGGAAGGTCAAACCACACTGCATGTCTGACCCTCGGCTCCTTCCTGGGAGCGGGCGGAAGGAGGTGGAGGCCACTGCTTTGCCCCTTCCTTCACTCCGTGGATTGTGATCCTTCAGGATATGAAACCACAGGGGCTTCTTTCACTCGGGGAAGTAAAGGAAGGACATTTGCCGGCGTCATTTCCGCGCAGTTAGATGAAGACAATATAATCACGTTCTGGAATGACTGACCACTCAGATAAAAATTACGGTCTCCTCACAAAGAGTCTCTCTCCCTTTTTTCTCTCTCCCAAATCAACTCAAACTGCAAGGACGATGAAAAGTACAGCCTCTAAGATGTCACTCAGTCTGTCGGATTTGCAGCCCTTCATCGTAAGCATCATCATAATGTATCAAAGATAAGCCTTAGTGTAGCCAAGCCCAGCACGGAAGGTACAAGCCCGTCAGCCCATCTGCCCATGTCGGGGGCCTGGGGGGGGCATGAAACCTGCAGGAGGTGGTTAAATACCCCCCATCGGCTGTGGGGGGAGGACCCTGGGAGCCTCCGCCAGAGCCTGGAGCCCACCAGAATTAGTGCAACCGCCCAGGCTGAGGCTGAGCGACTTCCTTCCCACGCACTCTGGTTTCTTCTCAAACTTCTCCCAAGGCGACAGATTTTCCCTTCCTTTTAAGATTTCCTTTTGCTCAGAGAAAGAAAGAGAGTAGCGTATACCGAGTTCTTACATGCCAGGCCCTGTGCTGGCCGCGCACACAACACCTCCAAATCCGTAGCCGCCGCAGGAGGTGGGCGTGAGGGCTGGCGGAAGAGCGTGGGCTGCGGAGTCCAGACGGAAACGGGTTCGAAGCCCCTCTCCGACTCTTGGTAGTTGCCCAAACTCAATGCTCAATAAATGAGTACTTGCTGGACGACAAAGGAAAACAGAAGCCCGGCCCTCAATCTCTCGCTCATCCTGTTCCGTCTCCCCACATCCCCGTGGAAAAGTGCACGTAAAAGCTTGAATCGTGCTTAAAGGCTGAGTTCACAGGTCTCAAGGGGAGGCCGAGGCCAGTCCTCTTACTCTACAGACCCTCGCCAAAACACAGGCTCCCCGTCACCCATAAGCAGAACATAACCAAGCCCTACGACCTGTCTTCCTCAGACCGGGGAGCTGAAGAACCGGGTCCTACTTCCAGGGGAGAGCAAGAGGCAAGGGTTTGTCGCCCCAGCCGACTGTGGGACCCAGGACGGCGGAGTGAGTGCGGGTGGCGCCACAGCACCCTGGAGGTCTCTGGAAGAGCTGGATGTGGTGAGGAGTAATAGAAGGTTCCAGAAGGTGACCAGGAGTAGCCAGCATGCAATGTACTTCCTGTCGCCCTAGGAGAGAACCAGAGGGCCCAATGGCCACAGCCCTGCTCCCCCAGGGTAGCACCACACATTGATGCAAGGTGCTCCATGTCCCTCTTTCCCTTCTAATGACATTACTAATTACCGAATACCATCGACACATTGTGACTCACACCACACAGCTGCATCGTAAACAACTGCCCTACAACAAAGTTACAGTGCTTACAACTCGGGGCCCAACTAATTCATAGGAGAAAGATTATTACCAAGGGCCCAAGCCTCACCTCCAAGGAGATTTTATCTGGGCCCCTCCTAACACAAGCACCTATCACATTTCAGCCTGGCGCAAAGGCAGTCGGCATGTATCTGTTCAAAGAATGAATGAATTAGGCACCATCATATATTTGAGATCACTTAATAAAGGATGTTGCTCATTACGCTCTCTAAGCCTCAGTTTCCTAGGCTATAAAATAAGAATAATATTACCTGGGTAACAGCGTTACAAGATTAAGCGAGGTAATATATGCACACGGTCTATGCATCTACGATAATCAATATAGGTTCAATTAAGACCAGAAAATATTTAATCGCCATCACCATTGTTATTAGCTCTCATTTATTGAACATCTGCTAAATGCTAGAGGCGTTCTAGCCTTCCCGATCCTCCTAATAATCTCTCAAGGTGGATAGTATGAATGCCTTTACTATGTGATACTTATGAGCACTCTAGAAGCAAAAAGGAATAATATGACAACTTCCAGTCTGGGAGGATGGTAGACTAAATCCTCCAAGGCACCCCGTCGTGTTGAAACAAGACTATCTGGAATAACATGCAGTTCTGACACGTGGCTGGGCTGCCAAGGTACGTGGGGTCTCCAGATCCCCCACCCCATTCCTTGCCCAAGCGTGAGCGAGACCTGAAGCCGGGATGAGCTGGCAACGCACAGAAAGCAGGAGTTCGCTTGCCTGGAGGGTGAGCACTAATAAGCATATTGCAATTTGGATCCTGACCCGAGGGCCAAAGGCAAAACAGAGGAGCTAAGCCTGGTGATTCCTTGCAGATCTGGGATGCTCGAAGGGAAGAGAAGTGTCTCCAGGTCTTTGGTGGCCCTGCATCACAACAGAACTACTCCGAAATTTCTCTGGAGGAAAGCATCCCCGAGGTAGGCCTACAAGCCTCCCGCGGGTTAAAGATAAGCAATGACCCCCACAATGAAAAGTCACAGAAATAGAAGGAGGTAGGTGTCCACGAGTGGCAATGACAACAAACAAGAGATGCAAACATCTGAAGATGGCAGAGCACGAATAGTCTGATCCATAATCTATAACATCCAGGAATGAAATGGAGAAGGAAGAGAAAGGTCGGAATCGCAAAGATTAAGAATCAACGAAAGATTTTCAGTAATGACCAAACAGGTTTGAAAAATAGCCAAACTTCTAAAAGTGGACACTTCAATTGAATTTTAAAAACCTCAACGGATGGTCGACTATATATAACTAAAGACAACACGTCCAAGTCCAAGAATAAGAACCAGATCAAATGACCACAATGCAGGACCCATAAACAAGGAACTAGAAAATTTAAAGGGAAATGGAAGAGACATGAAACGAGATATATCCAACCAGAGTCCCAGAAGAGTTACAGAAACAGGTCAGATTCGAAGAGATAACAGCTAAGAACTTTCTAGAACACATGGGAAACATAAATCCAAGATTCAGGAATCGCAATGTATTCCAGTGAGATTAAATATTTTAAATCCCCTCCAACATCCTATGGTGACTCTTTAAAATACCCAAGACAAAAATATGTTTAAAGCCGTCAGACAAAAAGAAGAAATAATCTCCAAGAGAATGACAATAAGACCGAGCGACAACTTTTCAGCTTCGACAGCGTAGCCAGAAGACATGCAAAGAGATGCGTTCGGTGTCAATCCAGAGTTGTGAACTCCACAAAACCACATCCCCAGCAAGAATAGAAATGAAATGAAGATGTATTCAGACACCAGTGGTTGGTGGTGAACCAGCAGACCCTCCCTGAGGAAGGAAAGCAAACGATTACAAAAAGAGCAGCATGATGCGCAAGAGGGGACGGAGAGCAAAGAAGCAGATAGACGCGTAGGTAAAAGTAACAAAAATGTGTGCCGAAAACAATAACAGTCTAATTCATAAAGTTAAAGAAGAACAAGAGAATTAAAATACTGGACAATAATAACATGTATTAATTTGATTTTGGATATTCCTTTTATTATTTAAAAGACGCTCCGATGATGCTTTATTTAGTATGCCATTAAGTTAAATATGCATGGCTTAGTGTCCAAGACAATCAGAAAAATGATCGGAAAAAAAAGAATAAATTTCAAAACAACAGAGGAAGGGGAAAATGGAATAATGAGAAAAGCAGATGGATAGCTTTTTTTCCAACTCAAAAGGCAAAAAAGAAGAAAAGGGAATTAAAGAAAAAGTGGAAAAAGAAATCACAAAGGAAGACAATAGAAACAATAAAAAATAAATTAGTAATCTAGATAAATATAAATGAACTAAACTAACCAATTCCAGATTGTCCCCAAGGTTTTTTTTTTTAACTCAAGAAACACCCAGGTGTGCCCGCCACCTCGTTTAAGAAATAAAATGTTATCAGCAAAATTGACACATCAATGCACCCCTCCCTGATCACAAGCCCACTCCCCCCAGAAATAAAACGATACTCAATTCAGTACCTATCATAACCATCGAATGGTTTTGATATTTTACTACGTATTTTACTACAAACGTGAGTATTATTACACACACACCCAAACACACATGCGCACACACATTTTCTACACATCCCATTTCCGGTCAATATTGTGTTCCTGGGATTCGTCCATTTTGATACATGTAACTTTAGTTCGTTAATTTTCACTGCGGTATGATTTTTTTTAAGACTACGACACACTGGATTTATCCAGTCTCCTGTTGATTGGCATTGCTATTATAAAAACTGTTTACCTTTGCAAAAGTTTCTTTCTAAGGTAAATATTCTTAGGTGTAGAATTTCTGGGCCGTGGGATGTAAGTGCCTCCAATTTTCCTAGATGCCGACGAATCGGAAGTAGTTGTATCGCACTGCCGCATTTCTGGCAATGGCAGCCTAGGTGATTAGGACCCACTGCACCACTGTAAAACCTAGAAAATATGGATCGACTTTTAAATTAAAAATTAAATGCCTCGAGGCATTGGAGCGTTATCAAGAAAGTGAAGAATTACGGCCAAGATCCAGGAGAAGAAGGAAACTCGATGAGACGAGCTCCGAATTCGGACAGCTTTTCCCCGAAAGGTGCCCACCAATTCTGGAAGGAGAGGCCGAGAGACTGAAATTTTGACAAATTCATAGAACTAGAAGGACAAAACTTAAAGTTGAAGGGACTTAGTAAACCACTGACAACCAACAGTGGTATCCATTTTGGTTTTTTATGATTTTCTTTCCTTCTTTTCTTTCTCCTTGCCTTTGATGGAAGACTTGATTGGGTTTTGTTTTTTAACTGACTTTAGAGGGATACACCCTATAATATGCTGTCCTTCAAAAAGAAGGAAGCCCAGTCTAAAACGTCCCCACCCCAATTGTATCCAACACATCTGGCTTTGCTAGTAGTCTATGCCAGAATTAAGCATTAAACTCAGTACTCAATATCTGCACATTTTTCCCAATACTCAAGCTAAACCGGGCATACAAGGAAACAAAATTATATGGCTGAAAACAAAGAGACACTACATGACTTGGAAATTGCCCCCAGGGCCTCCAGAAAATGGAGGTAACAGACCCGGAGTTCTAAAATAACTAGCTTATTATATTCAAGGAAAGAAAAGAAAAGCGCGAAGAATATATCAGAGGACCAGAAACTATAAAGATGAATCGAATGTAAATTCTAGGACTGAAAAATTGAATAACTGAAATTTAAAAATCAATGGATAGGGTCAATAACAAGATACAGCTGACAGAATAATCCGTAAGCTGAAAGACATGTCAGAAGAAATAGCTGAAATGATGCATGGAGGGAATGAAGACAGGGGAAAAGTGTGAGAGACATAAGAGATACCACACAAAAGTCTAACGTATGAACCTAGGTACTCAAGAACAGAAGAGTGAGGCAAAAGAAATATCTAAAGAGACAATGGCTGAGAATTTTCAAAAAGTGATCAATTATATTTACCAAACTCCAAGAGGCACTACGAACCCCAAGCAAAATAAACAGACAGGAACCCCACCTAGACACATTATACTAAAGGGACTGAACACCGAAGACAAAGAGAAAAACCTCAAAATTCAGAAAGGAGAGAAAAAGAGGCATTTCCTTTAAAAGAGCAAGAATAATACTAACATCTGACTTCTCGGCAGAACAATAAAGCCAGAAGACAACAGAACACTATCTACAAAGTATTGGAAACAAAATTCGCCCGCACAAAATTCCCCTAGAAAAATATCCTTCAACCATCAAGGTTAGGTAAAGACATTTGCAGATTGGGAGAAGTATATTTTCAGGCTGAGGAACTACACACCGGCAGACCGGAAATACTGAAAGACACCTTCTAGAAGAAAGCTTGGACACGGTGCTAGAAATGGAAAAATGATGGACAGGTGAATGTGTGGGGAGATGTAAATGAATATCAACTGCATGAAAAATAATCATACCTTGTGGAAGTATGGAATAGCTAGAGAACTAAAATGCAAGTGAACTATCATGTATAAGTGGGGGGGAGGGAGGAGTAAATGAAGTTCAAGTCCTCTAAAACCCTTGCTAAGAAGTGGGGAAAGTCCTGATTTATATTAGACAGAAAAAGAAAAATCAAAGATTCCTGTCATACTGTTTGAAGCAGCAGTTCTCAAAATGTAGTTCATAAAGTCCTAGGAGTTCCAGAGGCGTCTTCAAGGTCAAAATGATTTTCATAACAATACTAAGGCATTATCTGCCCTTTTTTTTTATCCTCTTGACATGCGTGCTGATACTGCAAACGTTACAGTGGATAAAGATGCTGGCGCCTTAGCACAAATCATAGGAGTGGCAAGAAACCACAAAACCAGTCTTTGTGGTCTACACCGCAATACCCTTGTAGGGAAAAGGTGGGGTGGGGTGAGCCAATTTCATTTGACTATCCTTAATAGAACAGTTTTTTTAAGCATTAACTTTTATTAAATCATGACCCTCGACCACACATTTTTAACATGCCATGGGCATAGAGCATAACTCCTGCATCCTGGAATAAAATGGTTGTCTCAAGGAAGAGCGCTTATGTGATTAAGTCGCAAGGTGAATGAGCCACTTTTTATCCAACACTGTTTGTAACGCTGAGAGACTAGGGTTATTCCAACTTGGATATTTGGCAGTCATCCTCTCAAAAATCAACAAAGTTAATACATCACGTAAAGGAAAACAATTTACAGTGTATATTACCCATGATATAATTTGAGTTTTTAAATTAGAAATTAGAAGTTAATATTTTGGAAACTTGTATTAACCATCAGGAGCTTAGTGGTTCCCCCAATATTTAAAGACTTTTCTGGTAAGATCAATGCTGATATAAATAAATGCCACTTTTATGTCATATAATCAAATGTGTCAATGTTTGGAATACCTACATAACTGAAAGAAATAATATTTTCCAAATAATCGATGTATCACTACAAAATTAAGCATGAGTAATGATCTGTTCCAATGGCAAAAGAAACCAATGGATTTTAATGAAGCAACATATAAAAAGTTCATTGATATAGTTTCAAATTCCAAATTGTAACTATGCTTTAAGAAACTACCACTTGAGACATTTTGGGATCAGATGAAAGAAGAAGATCTACAATATTCTGTAAAAGCTATTAAAATACTCCTCTTTCAAGGAAATAGTAAGGATTAGAATGGAAATAAACTAGAGACTTTAAAGAAATGGAAAAGATACATGAATCCAAGAGCTATTTCTTTGAAAAGATAAACAAAATTAACAAACCTTTAACCAGACTCATCAAGAAAAAAGAGAAAGAAATCAAATAAGTAAAATCAGAATTAAAGGTGGAGAATAACAACCAACACCAAAGAAATACAAAGAATTATAAGAGAATACTATGAAAAATTAAATGCCAACAAATTGGACAACCTAACAGAAATGGATAACTTCTTAGAAACATACAATCTTCTGAAACTGAATCGGGAAAAAATTTAAAAAATGAACACACCAATTATTAGTAACAAAATTGAATCGGTAATCAAGAAAATCCCAACAAACAAAAGTCTGAGACCAGATGGCTTCACAGGTGAATTCTACCAAACATTTAGAGAAGAGTCAATACCTATTCCTCTCAAACTATTTCAAAAAGATAGAAGATGAAAGAAAACTTCCAAATTCATTCTACAAGGACAGCATTACCCTGATACTAGATACAGACATTACAAAAACTAGAGGCCCCTGTCTCTGATGAACAGAGACACAAAAATTTTCAACAAAATATTTTGGCAAACCAAATTCAACAGTACATTAAAAGGATCATTAGCCACGATCAAGTGGGATTTATCCCATGGATACAAGGATAGTTCGATATTCAAATAATCAATCAATGTGAAATACCGCATTAACGAAAGAAAAGATAAAATATGACCATCTCGATAGAGGCAGAGAAAAGCACTTGACAAAATACAACATTCACTCATGATAAAAATTCTCAACAAAGTGGGTTTAGAGGGAATATACCTCAACCTAATAAAGTCATATATAAAAAATCCACAGCCAACTTCATATTCAATGGTGAAAAACTGAAAGCCTTTTCTCTAAGATTAGGAAGAAGACAAGGATATCTGCTCTCACCATTTTTACTCAACGTAGTACTAGAAGTCCAGGTTGTAGCCATCAGACAAGAGAAAAAGTATAAAAGGCTTCCAAATTGGTAAGGAAGAATTAAAACTGTCGCTATTAATAGATGGCATGATACTATATAAAGAAAACCTTAAAAACTCACCAAAAAACTATTTTAGTACTAATAAATTAATTCAATAAAGTTTCAAGATACAAAAATCAATATACAGAAATCTGTTGTGTTTCTAACACTAATAACAAACTATCGGAAAGAGAAATTAATGAAATATTCCCATTTACAATGACATCAAAAAGAATAAAAACCCTAGGTGAAAGACCTATACTCTGAAGACTACAAACAAACTGAAGATGACACGAACAGATGGAAATATATACCATATTCTTGGGTTGAAAAAATTAATATTGTTAAAATGCTTATACTACCAAAAGCAATCTACAGATTCAAAGCAATTTCTATCAAGATACCAATAACATTTTTCATGGAATTAGAACAAATAACCCTAATATTTGTATGGAACCACAAAAGACCTCAAATAGCCAAAGCAATCTGGAGAAAGAACAAAGTTGGAGGTATCACAATCTCAGATTTTAAGATATACTACAGAGCTACAGTAATCAAAACTGGAAGCAAGAATATATAATGGAGAATAAAACAGTCTTTTCAAGAAATGATTTTGGAAAACCTGGACAATTACATGCAAAAGAATGAAATTGGACCACTTTCCTACACCATATACAAAAATAAACTCAAAATGGATTAAAGACCTAAATGTGAGACCTAAAATCATAAAACTCCTAAAATAAAACATAGACAGTAATCTCTTAGGCATCAGCATTGGCAACATGTTTATGGATATGTCTACTCAGGCAAAGGAAACAAAAGTAAAACAATTAAGATTACACCAAAATTAAAAGCTTTTGCATAGCAAAGGGAGCATCAACAGAACAAAACAAAAAAAAAGCAACCTACTAAATGGAAGAAGATATTTGCAAATGATATATATGATCAGGGGTTAATACCCAAAATATATAAAGAACTCCTACAACTCAACACCAAAACGACAATCTGATTTAAAAATGAGCAGAAAACCTGAATAGACATTTTTCCGAAGACAGACAGATAGCCAACACACACATGAAAAGATACTCGACATCACTAATCTTCAGGAAAAATGCAAATAAAAGCCATAGTGAGATCTCCCCTCACACCAGTCAGAAAGGCTATTATCAAAACGACAAGGAGGGGCGCCTGGGGGGCTCAGTCGGTTAATTGACCAAATTTGGCTCAGGTCATGATCTCACAGTTTGTGAGTTCAAGCCCCGCATTGGGCTCTGTGCTGACAGCTCAGAACCCGGAGCATGCTTCGGATTCTGTGTCTCCCCCTCTCTCTGCCCTTTCCTTGCTCACGCTCTGTCTCTCTCTCTCCCAAAAATAAATAAACATTTTTAAAATTCTAAAAATAAAAAAAAAGACAAGAAATAATAAACATTGGTGAGGATCTAAAGAAAAAGAACCCTCATACATCATCGATGGGAAGGTCAATGGGTGCAGCCACTGTGAAAAACAGTATGGAGTTTCCTCAAAAAGTTAAACATAGGAATATCATATGACCCAGTAATTTTACTACTGAATATTTACCCAAAGAAAACCAAAACTCTAATTTGAAAAAATATATGCACCTCTATGTTTATTGAAGCATTATTTATAATAGCCAAGCTATGGAAGCAACCAGAATGAGTCTCCATGGATAGATAAATGGATAAAGAAGATACGGTACATATCTACAATGGAATATTACTTAAATTATTTCAATATTAAAATATAATGAAATCTTGCCATATGCAACAACATGGATGAACCTAAAGGGTCTTATGCTAAGTGAGCTAAGTCAGAGAAAGATAAATACCATATAATTTCAGTATATGCAGACTCTAAAAAAAACAAAACAAACAAGTGAACAAACAAACAGACTCTAAAACACAGAAAACACACTGATGATTGCCAGACAGGAAGTGGATGGGGGGATGAGTGAAACAGGTGAAGGAGATTAGGAGGAGCAAACTCCCAGTTATAAAATTAATAAGTCACAGAGATGAAAAGTACAACAAAGGGAAAGTAGTCAATACTTCTGTAATTATGTAGTAATGGTGACTACGTTTATTGTGATGAGCCCTGAGCAATGTTTGGAATTGTGGAATCACTATGCTGTATACCTGAAAATAATATAAAATTGTATCTCAACTATACTTCAATTTTAAAAAGTAACGTAAAATACTCCTCTGTTTTTCTCCAATATTGACAGATGTAATGCAGACAAATTAATTTGGGGATTCTCAGCAATTTTTAAGAGAATAAAGGAGTCTTGAGAGCCAATAGTTTGAGAATCATTGTTCTATGTTACCATTAAAACAATGTATAAAAACTGTGAAGGGAGGGGAAAGGAGAATTAAATAAAAGACTCAGTGAATATATAAGGCAAAAAAGGAAGAAAAAATAACATAGATCAGAGAGAATAAATAGACTGTATCTGTCATTACATTAAGTGTAAATGGACAAAAACTATAAGACATGATTTTAGAAAAAACGTGGTCTCATTGTATGCTGTTTACAAGATACAAATTTAAAACATAAGGATACAGAAAAGTTTAAAAGGATAGTGTGATATTTTAATAAAAACACTAACCAAGAGAAGACTGGGAAAGCTACGTTCATATCAGAAAATTTAGATTCCAAGGAAGGAAATGTGACTAGCTATAATGAGGGATATTTTATAAAACACAAACTCCAATTTGCCAGGAAAATGTAGTAATTCTAAACATGCATGCACCTAGTAATATAGCTTCAAAATATATAAAGCAAAAACTGACAGAGCTAAAAGGATACATAGATAAAATCATTGTCACAGGGAAAGATTTTAACACATCCTTCAGTAATTGGTCAAACGAGTGGAGCAAACATATCAGCAAAAATACAGTTTTGAGTAACATAATTAGCCAATTTGACTTGACATTTATAGAACATTGCACCCCACAACTATAGAGTATAACTTTAATGTTCTCTGATCAGAGTGGAATTCAGCTAAGCATCAATAGCAAAATAAGTCGAAAGTTTTGGGAAATTAAGAATTTAGGGGAATTAAGAAAATATACTTCCAAGGGGCACCTGGGTGGCTCAATCGGTTAAGTGTCCAACTCTTGATTTTGGCTCAGGTCAGGATCTCACACTTCATGAGATCCAACGCTGTGTCGGACTCTGCACTAACAATGCAAAGCCGGCTTAGGATTTTCTCTCTCCCTCTCTCTGCCCCTCCCCTGCTCACTCACATTCACTCTCCGTCTCAAAATAAATAAATAAACATTAAAAAAATACATTTTCAAAAAACTCTGGGCCAAACGAAAAAAATTACAATGGAAATTGCCAAATATTTTAATCGAACGATAATGAAACATCTCTACGACATACGTGATCACATGTGATGATAACTTGTGGAATGCACAAAAGCCAGGCTTAGAGAGAAATAGGTACGGCCTTAAATGTATATATTAGAGAAGACTAAAGGCGATCCAAACTTCCATCTCCAGAACCAGGAGAGGAAAATAGGAAATTAATCCCCAAGAAAGTGGCAGAAGGTGTGGACGATGAAGGTTCTGGGGTCTTCTGAGGGGTGCTGCCTTCGGGAGGCTGTGCGGAGGCTCCGGCAGGTGGTCTGTGCAGGACGCTTGCTGCCCCAAACATCAGCTTCAGCCGCCTTCTGTCTTCTGCCCGTCACCCTCCTTTGCCAGATATTCTTGCTAACCTAGGCCTTATGGTCGTAATTTACATCTCCCCCGGTGACTAAGAAAGTTGAGAATCTCTTCCTATGTTTGGGGCCTCATGCGGTTTCGCTTCCGTGAGTTGAAGTTCAGATCTTTTTCCCATTTTTCGTCATTTCTTACTCTGATTTGTAGATGCTCTTCCTGCAGTACGGAGGTCAATCCTTTATTTGCTATATGTCAATGGCAGGATGTATTTGCGATACCTCCCGCCAGTTCGTAGCATACATTTTTAACTTCTTCTAGGGTAGCTTTTGTGGAACAGAAGGTTTTAATTTTAAGATAGCCGAAAGTATGAGTATTTTCCTGTGGGTTTTTTGTGGGTCTGTTTGGAAAACTCTTCTGGATCTCCAAAGTCATGAAGATATTCTATTATAGTTTCTTCTAAACGTGTTAAAGTTTCTCTTTCCCCACGTATGCCATAATCCACCTGGAAACGATTTTGGGGGTCACGCGAGGCTGATTCCATTTTTACAGTAGATGACATTAAGCCTCAGACTGGTGAACAGACTTTTCAGGCTGGAAAAGGCAGAGCCTGGAATCAATATTTGATTGACACGTGGCCTTTCTCCTCCATCCCGCAGCACCCTTCCGGAAGCCTGCAGTCTGAGCTGTGCCGGGCCTCCGATCCTGAAGTAGGTGCTAGGAACGCAGACGTTAGCTGGACCCAGGCCCGCCTTGGAGTTCAGTCTGACGGGGCCCGGATACGCGCTATCAGGGGGAATGCCCACGTATACGTTCCTGAAGGCCAAGTTCTAGGACGCAAGCCCAGGGCCCACACAAGGCCCCCAGGCGAGGCCGGGGAAGCCCTGCCCCAGAAGCCAAGACGACACAAAGAAAGTGCTTCTTTCCCAGTTACAAGGGAGCAAAACAACCTTGGAAAGTCAAAGAAACCAGCCCAGAACGATACACGGAAGGGAGGAGTGAGAGGGAAATCGGAAGTCGGGCTGGAGGGAATGACGTTTGGACTCCCTCGCTCTTTGGCATTGCTACACAGAGAGAAAGAAGAAAGCAGCAGGCACCCCAGCAGCAGCTGCGGGCACCCCCCCACCACCACTCCCAGCTGCTGGACCCCCACCCCCGGCTCGGAGCCTCCGGGGCAGAAGCTTCCAGGCCCCACGGTGCCGTGCAGCCACTCAGGAGCCCCCAAGTTACCGAGCAATGCCTGTCCGTGCCAGCTACAGCCAGGTGTCTCCAGGCCCTCTGCCCCCCTCCCCGAGACACACACACACACACACACACACACGCTCCCGCATGTGCACACACATGTCCTACCCTGATGCCTGGTGCCGGACCCTCACTCTCCAGCAGGACCTCTGCTCTGGGGCCTTGCACGCCGAGCTCAGATTTCTGAATCTTCACCCCCTCAGCTCGCCCTCCTGCCCCACTGTCCTGGCTGCTCTGGGGCCAGTGCCGGGTGACCCCGGGCTCAGACCGGACACGTGCCCAGGGCTCTGGGGACACACGCAAAGCCCGACTTCAGAAGACTTCTCAGAATTTCGCGATCAGAAAACCTTTAATGAGAAGTCCCTTTAAATCCCACCCACCGTCCGTCCAAGGTCTGTGTCAGCATGCAAAATCTGGGTCCCAAGGCGCGAGGGTGCTCGTGCTACCCGCCGAGCTTAGATCCCTGAACAAGCTGAGCTGGGCGCCCACGGGGGCTCTGCCCACGAGAAAGTTTCCCCAGCTCCACTCTGCCGTGTTCCCTTTCTCCTCCTCTCTGAGCCTTCCTTTCTGCGTCCTCCTTCCTGTCTCTCTCCTCCTCTCCCCTCTCTTTCCCCCCAAGTTGTGCATACTCATCTCCAACGCCAAAGCCCTTCACCCTTGGTGAAAAGCACTTCAGTTTCGAAGTGATTAGAGGTTGAAGATCCGATGTTGAAAATTTAAATTAAACCAATTAAAATTACAGGGGCACTTCATGCGTTTTAAGCAAATAATTATTTTTTCGCAAACGGATCCGAGAGGTTGGGCCAAGCCAGGTACTGAACAGGAGAGACAAGGTGCCAGTAGCTGCCCGACCCGCTCATGTGGCTCAAAGCAGCTCCCCCATATTCTGGAAGAAGACAGCCCGCCCCCCACTCCAGCCAACAGTGCTCCTTCCCACTGCTGTAACCAGTCAGGACCCTAGACCTTCCCTCCAAGCTTCCCCAAAGAGTGGGACTGTGAGCAATTCTCTGGGACTTCCAGCACGTGGAGACGGCCGTCGCTCACGGAAGGAAGGGGAGATTGGTGATCCACGCCCAGCACCCCGCCCTGTGCACTCCCGTGTGCCCCAGCAGAGGGGAAGTAGACCTCGGGGTCACCAAAACGCAAAGAGAACCTCAGGTTCATCTAGCACGCTTTGCGTGTGGACACGAGAACGAATCAGCAACCAACGTGCCTGCCCTTGACGGGCTCAGCCCAACAGAGGAGTGAAAACAGAAATCACAGCAGAGGGTTGGCAGCAGTACGGAAAACTGTAAGAGGTACTGGAATAGAACAGAGGTGGGAGCGATTGGCTTCTGGGCCCCTCTGAGTCGGCCTCGCCGAGAAAGGGCTGTGGAAGCTAGGGGTCGCGGGACGAATAGGAGTTTTCGGGAACGAAGAGCACGAAGACACTCAGAAGTCTCACAGGGCCAAGGCCCGCGGCCTCGTGTTCCTGCCGCACAGTGGTGACATGTAGGATGAGACACTCAAGCTACCTTCTCTTACCAAGTTGGAAATTCGGTCTCCAAGGTTTGAAGCTCCTGCCTGAGGAGACACAGCTGGAAAGTTCTAAGCCCAAGTCCAGGGCTGACCCCAATATCCCAAGTACTTTTCTTTCCTGCCTCGGTCGCCACCCGAGGCCAGAGATCTGTGTTTTGTGTCTTTTGTTCCCTCTTCTTCTTCTTTACTTCTGGCCAGACTGCAGCCTGGGATCAAAACCAACAAACCCAAGCAGCCGGCTTGCCCCTGCCCCCCCCATCTTGTGCTGCCTCCTGCCCCCCCCACACATACACACCCACGCCCAACGCAGGGTGGGAGGGAGGTGGGGAGGGGGAGCCGGTTGCTGGGCCTGGGAGGCAGCTGGAACAGAGAGCGAGAGAAAATAGTTCACGGTCTGTGTGGCAAGGGGAGACGGGCCGCCCAGCTGTGGCCCGGAGAGCCAGGAGGCCAAGCCCAGCCCAGACATTTCAAAAACAAACCTGGATCCAGTTTGCCAGCTCCCCGGGGCGGGCCCCACCCTCCGGGAGGAAGGTAACTCCGGCGGCCCAGGTCCCTTTCTGCGGGAAACCTTGGTCTGTAGTTTCCTTTTTCCTAATTAGGTTTCCGAGACGGCCGAGGGTCCAGGCAGCTCCCAGGGCGCAGTGCTGGCCGTGTGGACGTGTGCTGCCGTGTGGACTCACAAATACTCCCCCAGAAAGGGATAGTGGTTGGGGGCAGGGGGGAAGCATTTTGTAAATAACACCTCTCCCCCGAGCTAGGGGCCGGGGGGATGGGGGCAATTATTCACAGGCACTAAGTTTCTACCAGGATCGGGGAAGGCGTTGCGGGTGCGGATAGCGGTGATCATCACACAGCGGTGAGAACGGCTTACGGTCCTGAGTTGTGTACTTGTGGGGAACGGTTAAAGCGATAGAGCTCACGTTATGGGTTTGTTACCACAATACCAGTTAGGTCCCGTGATGTCTCGTGAATGGAGGAGAAATAAAGACAGATAATAAAAAAAAGAGAGGGAGAGACAACTATCTTCAGTGATAATTATTTTACCAGGGGGGACCGAGGGGGAACACTTCCGAGCTCTTGAAAGGTCATTGACGCGTTGGCCGGTGGGGGAACGGAAGCAGGAAGCTCTCCGCACCGTCTGGGGTGGCGGTGAAACTGACCCGTCGCTGGCACGTCTCCACGCTCTGGGGACGCACGTCGAAGTTGGAGATCGGCGGACCTGTTTCTTTTCTGTCAAGGAACAGACCGATACCTGTGTCCAGGGGACGGACCTCAGCTCCGGGGCCCTTAGCGCCGGGTCCCTGGCCGCAGGCCACAACGGAGGTTGAAGAAGGTGGCGCTTGCATACAGTGGTGCAGGTTAGTGGAGAGCGCACAGGGACTGTTTGAGAGACCCACTCGGGAAGCTTCTCAGTCATTGTTCCCCACCGCCCCTCTGCACAGCACGGTCCACCGGGAGCCTTCGATCGAGCGAGTCCTGAGGCAGGCTGCCCCTTGCAGAGCGATCCTCAATCTCGTGTGGTTAGGAGTATTTTTACCCATGGCATCTTATGGGACTCAAGTTCTAGGGACATATTTCGGGAAGTGTGGCCTTCCTGTTTCCTGACTATGGCTAACGCTCGCATAAAGGTTTCTAAATTCTTCCCATAGATACAAGCAACCTTGACAACCGGAGTTCTCGGAGCCTCGGTTTTAACAGCCATAAAATGGGTATCATGCAGAGTATCCACGTCGACCATTACTTCCGGAATGGAGGAAAATATTCTCAGAACACCCAGGACCGGGCTGCCTTACAGGTCCCTGGAAAATAACAAAGCTCCGCGTTTTGTTTGTTTGTTCGTTTTACACCCACCAGATATTGCTCTTACCTCCTTATTCATGCATCACCAAACATTTACTACCTGACAGACCGAGAAAGGTGTAATTACCCCCTTTTTGTTGCCGCTGGTCTTTGGTTTGGGGTGCTCTTTGTGAGGATGGAGCTGAGATTGCCCGGTCGCCCGCAGCCATCCATTCCGGGCCAGGATCGGACCCCCGGTCCGTCTGAAGCCAAGTGCAGTAGTTCTGCACCACCCGAGCTGGCACGGGCTCCCGCAGCTGGCCGCGCAGGTGCAGGAGGAGTACGACAAGGGAGAAACCAAAGGTCCTTCTCCAAGAAGGTCACAGCTCCACGGAGATGTAGAAGTCTCTCTGGGAGCCTGGGAAGGACCCAGCCAGGTGGACAGATGGGTTTGGAAAGCCCAGAAGCAAAGGGGCTCCTTCAGAGACCAAAAAAAAAAAAAAAAAATGTGAGTAAGGAAGGCTGCCTGGACAGGACGACGTGGGGAGGTGGGAGAGGCGAAGGAGGCACGGGAGGGCCATGCCACGCGAAGCTGGGGACGGGGCTGGGCGCTGTGGACACCAGGCTTTGTGGGCTTCTGATTCCGGTGTCGGATGGCCTGGGGGCGCAGAACACTCATCCGAATACCGTGTGGAGAGCCGTCACGCGCGGCCGGTAGACACACAAAATGGCGCAGCCACTTTGGAAACCAGTCCGGCGTTTCCTCAAGCGATGAAACAAAGACCATGGGGTGCAGCCACTCTACTTCTAGGAGTCGACCCGAGAGAAATGCAAACATACGTCCACCCAAGCGCGCACACGAATGCTGAGAGAAGCATGATCCTGGGACGCCTGGGGGGCTCCGTCGGTTGAGCGTCCGACTTCAGCTCAAGTCATGATCTCATAGTTCGTGAGTTCGAGCCCCGCGTCGGGCTCTGTGCTGACAGCATGGAGCCTGGAGCCTGCTTCGGATTCTGTGTCTCCTTCTCTCTCTCTCTCTCTGTCTCTCAAAAACAAATAAACATTAAAAAAATTTTTTTAAAGAGAAGCATTATTCATAAGAGTCAAATAGTGGAAACAGCACCAATGCGCCCTGTCCGTCGCCTGATGAATGGATGAGTAAAATGCAGTCAATCCACGCCACGGAGTATTATCCAGTCGTGCAAAGGAGTGAAGTATCGATTCATGCTACTGCATCGACGGACTTTGAAAAAAGTGAAAAAAGCCAGCCACGAATGGCCACATATATGATTCCATTTATACGAAACAGTCCAGAGCAGGGAAATCGATCAGGACAGAAAGTAGACGGGTGATCGCTGGGCCGAGAGAGGAGATGAACAGGAACCAGTGATCTTGAGCGATGAAATGTTCTGAAAGTCACAACGGTGAGGGTCGTACGTGCTTATAAATATACTAAAAGCCATTAAATTGTACACTTTAAATGGACACATTGTGTGACTCAACAGAGCTGTTTAGAAAGAACTTAGAGAGCCACCTAAGGCTTCATGCATCAGCTTAGTTACACTTGACCTGGCCAAGAGGAGGTTTACTTTAGTTGCCATTTTACAAACGAGAAAAAGAAGGTTCAGAGAGGTTAAGCGACTTGGCCAAAGTCAGAGCTAGTGAACAGTCACTCCGGTCCAGCCCACGCTCCAGAGTCCCGGCTTCTCCCAGGACGGTCACAGCAGTGTCATGGGGCTGTCAGAGCCAGCTGGCTTCCCCACCCACTGGAGGCCAAGGCGGGCGGTGCTTTTCTGCAGGCCCCCAAATCCATTCAGTCCCCAGCCTTCCTGGAGGCTCCGCTCTCCCCCCGCCGCCCCCCACCCCCACACACACTGTCAGTGTTTCCCACTGTGGGCAACACGGCCAGGGCAAGCTTTGCTTCTAGCCCAATCTTTATCTTCAAAGGCAATTTCGGCTCCAAATATTTATGGCAAAATACAAGAGAGCGCCTTCCTTCACCGAGGCCTGTGTTTGAAGTCGTTTCCCCGGCGCACATGTATTTGATAGTCAAATCTCTCCGAGGGCGCACGGAGATCCTGCGGCTGCTGGCGCCCCGTGCTGGCACCACCCACAGAGGTTGCCAAGAGCCCCAGCAACGTTCACAGGGTGGCACGTCTGGGAGCTTCTGAGATCCACGCCCAGTGTGTGCAGGCGCCGACTGTGCCTGCTGGGTCCGTGGGCGCCGCCACAGGGCCCTAGACGAGGTGTCCTCTCCGAGGTGTCCACTCATCAGTGGGTGAGACACGGAGTTGGGGGCAGCCATTGGGGATCTAACACCACCATCACCTCCTCTCGCTAAAGCCATCCCCTTAACTGGAAAGTGAGGACAGGAACGGTAACTTTGGGATTTGGGAAGATCTTTTTGTAAAGGGCCTGGAACTTGGGCCAGCACACGGTAAGGATTCAAGAAGTGTTAACTAGTATTATTTCCTCCTCTACCCTCCTTCTCCTGCTCCTCTCCTCCTCCTCCTTATTTTTTCTCCATTATTCAACACCGAATTCTGCAAATACAAATACCTGCACAGCACACCACATCCCCAGGCATCCACGTAAGGACCTCTATTCCTCATGACCCTGTAGCTTGAGTATCCTTAACATCCTCATCAGAGGGAGAAAATTAAGGCTCAGAGAAGGCCAGTCGGTTGCCCCAGGTCACACAGCTCAACACAGGCTGGCTGATTTGGAAGCCTAAGCTCATTTACTGTGGCCCTCCTGTCTCCTTCTCCCCAAAGGCAACCACAGTGAGTCTGACTTAAAAGTAACCATGGCACACAAAGGATCGATCAGCCGTCTGAGTCTTGGAACATATTTAAGCTGTGAACTGCCAATGAAGGTTGGGGGGACGCTAAAATCGGGACCGTCAGCACATTCCTGTGGTGGGGGAAGTCAGCCCCCGCGCATGACACAGCTAAGCACGGCCCCACCCTGCTCCCCACCCACCCCGCCTCCTCGAGGTGGCCAGGTCAGGTCAGGCGGAGCCAGGCCAGCTTCTGAGGCCCCTGGCAGGAGCCTCCAGCCCCGAAGGATGCTTCCGGCGAGGTGGCCCTGGTCCAAGGAATTGACCAAGTGCCCCACCCCAGCCTGTGCTCGTTCAAGATTGCATTTTTGAGGACTGGTCAGGACAAGGTTGGGGGAGCGGTGCCAGGTCGCCCTGGGCTTTCGGCACGCAATGGAAAGAAAGCTCTCAGGCCCTGGAGGGCAGGGGTGGGACCTCTCCTCTACGGAGAAGATTCCAGCACCGAGCCAGGCGGTGAGCTCCGCAGGTGTGCTGTTCAGGCAGGAAGCCAGCCTGTCCTTCTACCAGGGCCGAGCCCTGAGGACAGAGGCTCCAAAGGGGGCAGTAGAAAATCCCAGATCAGAGGCACGATCTCCCAGTTTGGAGTCAGAAACACCTTGCTTTAAGGTTGGCTCTACCACCTGGCAACTCTGTTAGCAGCTTGTCCTCTGAGACCCGGTCCCTTCCTCAGTAGGAAGGGGTCTGTGCCGATCACCCGCCTCCCACCCACCTCTGGGCTTGTCCTGGGAAAAAGGACACCATCCGTTCATTCAACATTCTGTCCCCACGACTTTCCCAGGGGCTGGGGACACTCCACCAAATGCTGGGCTGAAACACTCAACTCAGGCGTTTCATACTTGACTTCAGAACCACCCACTCTGCCAGGCTCGCTTTCCCTGCAGCCTAAAATTCACCTGCTCACCCACTCGCTCGCTCAGCAAGTTACTCATTCTCTCGATTTCCAACGTTTATTGAAACGCCCAAGCCCAGCCTGACCGTCACTCCCCCAGACCCCACTCAGTTACTCACCCATGCATTTATTCATTTGCCCATTCATCCAACAGCCATATTAAATGCCCAAGTGTTTTAGGCAAAAGCATCTCTCAACCTGGAATTTCCTTATGAATGAATGAATTCCAAGCTAAAAGAAAAAATGCAACTATAGTTCTTCCTGTATATATCGCAGCAAATGACACAGTGGTGTGCCGAGGCGGGTACATTCTGAACTCATAAATTCAGGCGCTAAGAGGTCTTGTTATACCCAAACTTCCACTACGATTCTGCCTCTTGACACAGCGGCCCTGGATTGCCACCTTCCCTTCCCAAACAGAGACCCACGTAAGAAATTCTGCTTGAAGCACTTTCGACAATAGCCAAATCATGAAAGTAACCAAGTGCCCATCAACTGATGAGTGGATAAGGAAGATGTGGCACATATATACAATGGACTACTACGTGGCAATGAGAAAAAATGAAATCTGGCCATGTGTAGCAACATGGATGGAACTGGAGGGTATTATGTTAAGTGAAATAAGTCAGTCAGAAAAAGACAGATACCATATGTTTCCACGAATAGGTGGACTTTGT